>LVTN01000073.1:408517-503228 GCA_001649415.1 Musa itinerans | reverse complement strand
GCCCTACGACATGAAGAAGCAATCATCAACAACTACCAACAAGCGTCGACGAGGGTGTCGACAGTTTAAGTGGGGGAGAATGTCACGAACGATCGTCGCGCACCCGCAACAACTTCGTTCAACGAACCGTTCGTCGCTGTCATCAACATATACAGTTGCTTGGCAGCATGTTTTGTCTTGGTTTTGAGTCATTTTGCTTGTAAAAATGTAAGTTCGAACAAGTTGCAGCGTTACAAAGCGACCGCTCACCGAACCGAGCAAAACAGCCCCAAAACAGCTCCGTTTTCGTGTGCCACGGGTTGTTTTCTGCAGTCCGCTTCCCTCACCAAAACGTCAGCCATCTCAGCCCCTTGGAACCACCCGGGTGGCACAGGGCTGGATGGGGCTTCGGTATAGTGTCGGGCGTTGAACAACCTTTCGCAAGTTCGCACGTTACCTTGACGGCACCCGGTGAGCAGCTGTTTGTGGACTTGCAGCTGTTCGTTCAACCCTCTAAAGTCCTTATTTCCCCCCTCTCCCTCTTTTCTCTTGTGCACGCAAGGTGCTCGCTGAATTGCTTGTAAAGCTTCCCCTTTTCGCGAGACGTTGGGACTTGTCCGTCACTCGTTCTTTGAACTAATCAACCTTCTCTTTTACAGGTCCCTTCGAGACCTGCGAGAGGTTACAAGTGGGCTGATCTTTGCGGAGCAATATCGCAAGGGCGAAGCGTGACTTAGGCAACGTAAGCTAAGTTCGCGTCTTTGCCGCAAGGGTGCCTCGCGACTTAGGCAACGCAAGCTAAGTTCGCGTCTTGGCCGCAAGGGTGCCTCACGCCTTAAACAATTTTAGCTAAGATCGTGACAGCTTGGTAATTATGTTTTTATTGTTTTTTGGGATTATACTAGGTAGTATGAGTCAGTATACTATCTCGTACACTGATATTGTATCGGTCCAAGATGTAAAACCTTGTTTCTATCAATAAGCTCAGTTGGATCATGCCTAGAAACAATTTGAACACTTCACTATTAATAGGATCTTTTTGCCCATTCTAGTGTCACTTAAAATATTTGCAAAGGCTACTATTTTCACTAATCATGTGGAATCTATTGTACGTGAGTTGACAACTCAATTTGCATGACAATGGACACACATCAAGTTCAAATTGGACTCAGGGCAATGAGCATGCAGTAGAATCAGAAATGTATTTGAATTTCTTTTTAAGGCAAGTTGCTTTCTGATAAGTGAAGCATTCAATTTTTGTTTCTTCATTAAGCGGATTTTTTTTTCTTAAAGATTTTATGTTCCTGTTATTTTTGCCGCAAACATAAGCAAGCAAAGCAACCTTTCTCTATCTAAGTCTGACAAATGATTTGTGTAATGGGGGGTTTGTAGGACGTGGTAGACAGCAAATGAGTAAGAATTTTCTTTTCTGTTAGTAGATTTTATTCCATTACCAAAAAGTCTGTACAGATGAGCCAATTTGAAAATACAAGTATTCTCCATGCAAGATACATGTGATTTGAGTTCTTTTTTTTTTTTTTTGGTATTCATCTAACAAGCAAATAATGGTGTAAAAAGCATGTATGCATAAAACTAAATTTTAGATTACTTTAGTAAATAATAAAAAACACCTGATCTTCATCTGTCATATAGTTAGATGAATACTTGCAAAAATTCAACTTGTTTTGATTAGATCAACATCCATTCTATACCTGTGAGAACACCACCATTTTTTTCCTCTGCTTGATGCTTATGTTAGAATGCTTCATCATAAAAATGAATTCTAGATCAAATTTCCCAAGAAGCTAAAAACAGGTCATACTTTTTATTAGCCTCGTTATAGTTGAATTGTGAGCAATCAAATGCTTCTTTAAGTAGTCATTATTGCATTTTTCACTGGTGTTCTTCCCTATTCCAGGGCTCTTCTTGTAATGGAAGGAAAAAGTGCAGATCTAGCAAAACGTGCCATCCCTTCCCTTCGCAAGCAGCGCATCCTTTTGACATTTGGAAAATCCCAACCAAAGAATGCTTTTCCATCAGAAGGCTTGTTCTCCCCTTCATCTGCTGCATGTCCAGCCTCAGCCTCATCATCTGCTAGGCCAACCAACTTCTCCCGTCATCCGCCAGGCCGTAAGCTACAAGTGCCACCAATGCATCCTCAGAGTACATCTCTTCCAAATGGCGTCCAGCCGCTGTTTATGGCACCTCCAGTGGTGCCTCCTACAACCGTTGGGTGGACAGTGGCAGCCCCTCCTATGCGCCCTAATCCTCCATTTCCAGTTCCTGGCACTGGAGTCTTTCTTCCCCCTGGTTCTGTCCATTCGCCTCCATCTCAACAGCTACCAGTGGCTCCAATTTCATCTGGGGCTTCCTATGCTCCACATACATTTGCATCATCTGAGAGCAACGGGGCGGAGAAACCAAATTGTAACAATGATGCTTCTCCGAAGAATACACAGGATCTGACTGAGCCTAAGCTGGAATACGATGGGTGCTTGAGCATTGACAATGCTGCCCCTGATGAACAGAAAAATGTGGCTGCTAAGAAGCTGGTGAAAAAGCTGACAGATGCCAGGTAGAGGAAGGTATAGAAGAGACTGAAGGAGAAAAGGAGTCGCATTCTTTTCGAGCAATAGCAGGACGGTCAGGAAACTGGAAAAGAATTTTGGAGCAAATGTAAAGATCAGCAGAGGAATCACTAAACCACCTCTTATCCTTTTCGCATGTTAAGAATCACGAGTAAACCTTTTCATTTTATTTTTTGTAGGGCCTTCATACTTTTTATTTCATCTTCAGCTCCTGTTCAATTACACCAACGACTTACAGCTACATTTCTCAAGAGAACCTGAATACGCTTGTCGAGGTAATGATGGCATATCTTTCGCACTGGGACGGTAGCAGGTTTCTCTTCAGCTCTAGCTTGATGTGGAATGCTGATCGGCTGCCTGCTTCTTCCCTATCATCGAACGAGCCCCCAGATCACTCATTTGACTCTTCTCCTGGCCTGATTCTGGTAGACTGTCAAATCTCCTACATAATTCCTGTACATTATTGCATCAAAGTGAATAATCCCCAAAACATGGCACCGGAGGACTACAACAGGTGTTCCCAGAAGGCTAATAAATATGATTTCATGTTTAAAAGGTTGCAGACTTCGGTTTCATAAATGCTGTTCATGTGCAGCAGCAGGCAGAGGCATTGTTGTGCCGCATTACTCTTCAGTTCTTATCCTAACATTTCGCAGATGGCTGGCTGCTCTTCATTTCAGGTCCATTAACTGTGTCATTTGGTTCGTGTAGAGGAAACTAAATCCTACAATCAATAGGATAATACTTGTATAGAATATTTCTTCCAGTTTTATTACATATTGGCAATTATTACCTTCAATTTTTTTTTTCCCGAGAGTCATGCTTGGAGATTCCGTTTTGATATATTTAAAATCTTAATTTGTTGTTTGTAGTATCTCTTAAAGAATCATTTTCCTTCGTCTAATACTACATATATTAAAAACGGCCTTTTATTTTTTTAAAAAAATTACTGATACGTGAGACATACTTTTATCATTTACACTCTAATAAAGCTTTCGCTGGTATTCGAACGACTCGTTCGAACAGAAGGAATACCGGTATCTGTATTAAATCGTTGCCTGTAGGCACCGTCATATTAGCCTCTCACGGGATAACGGCAATCAACATTTCTAACAGCCGTTATTTCAACATTTCGTCGTCCATCAGTCATCATCAGAGTCAAACTTTCTCAAGATAGCCGACCAATCGACGGACAAGCAATCCCGGCGCCCTGGCGCCGCACCGTGCCACGTGTCCGACCAGGCTGAACTCCACCGGACGCGTGGATCCGCCAGTGTCACCAGATATCACAGTCGAAATATTTTACGGCACCAACGACTACATCCCCACAGGTTCAACTTCGTTGGGGCCCACGCTTCGCATCCCTCCCTCTGGCCTACTATTCATGGGTGAGTGTAGGTTGTCGTCAGAAACGGCATGCACGCGTCGAAGGGGTTCCGTCCTTCCATTGTGTTCTATTCCCTTCGACGCCAGCGCTAAAAGCGCGACCCGACGGCCTTCTTGGGGTGCGTAGAGATTAGAAACGGGAGGCCCCTCGGATTCGTGGAACTCACGACGGCTCGCCAATCCAGAACGCTAAAAGATCGGATCTTAAGATTCGATTTCTCCCTCTCTTTTGTGATCTCATCGCCTCGCTTTTGTTGATCTTTGGAGCCGTGTGAAGACCAGTTCCGATCGAGATGGAGGCGGTGATGAGGGCGGAGCAGCCGATGCTGACGTCGGGGGCGAGCGGCCGCGTCACCGCCCTCCTGTCCCTACGCGTCCTCCGGGGGCTGCTGCTCCTCCTCCAGACCGCTGCCCTCCTCCTCCTGCTCCCCTTCCGGTGGCGGCCGCGGCTCGTGTCCACGGCGGAGCGGTCGGCCCCCGCCCCGGCTGATGGGCGTCCAGAGGCCAGCAGGAAGGGCGGGCACGGCGGGGTGGTGGTGAGGGTGCCGGCCGCGATGGTGCCGCGGAGGCAGCGGGAGCATGATGCGTCGTGGAGGCGAGCCCTGGCGGTGCGGCGGGTGGTGGAGGCGATGAAGGAGGGGCAACTTGGAAGGGACTTCTCGTTGTTTACCACGGCCAGAGGCGACACTCTTTTCACTCAATCTTGGACTCCTGTAAATTTGAAGACCAGGTAGGGCTTTGATCCTCCAAGTTCTCATGTTCTTGGGTTGAAATAACACCGCTGTTTTCTTTATATTTCTTTTGTTTCTTTTTTGTCTTTTCGTCAGACCCTACTTTGTGCATACCTGACACATGTAGATTATTCATCGTCTCTCTAAATGTTTAGGTAATCTTGGACGTCATGATTGTTTCTTGGGCATCCATGCTTCAAGACGAAATTGGTTTTCCACCTCTTGCTCATTCTTGATTGTGTCTGGATTAGTCTTGGAGGGTTGCTTCTTGGAATGAGCGTCATTTGCTTTTTGTGTACAGTCTCATGTCGTTGGGTTTGGTAGGAATGGTCACAATCCCTCGTCTGTATGTTTGGGACTGTGTTAATCTGTTTCTGCATAAATATCTGACTTCTAAGAAAGTAACAAGTTCTTCATTGTCGCCTCCTATTGAATTTCTACAAATGGATTAGTTCGGTGTCTTTTAGCTGCAATATATCAAGAACACTTGGGTTAATCAACCTAGCTTGTCTAGAGTTGCCCTTGACATGAAGGCCCGATATTTTAATGTGAATGCATGATGGATCAATTACCATAGCTAGATAGAAGATAGATAATCATTTTTTTGTATCCAATTCCAAATATTGACTGGATTGCTGTGCAGGGGTTTGGTTGTTCTGTTGCATGGATTGAATGAGCACAGGTATGCGATGTAAAACCTTCATGTTATTTTAAAGACTACATGTCCTGTTATTTATAAAACTCGTGTATTTGTCCATGCTTGTCTGTCAATGGTGATAGAGATGATCATTTAATAATGTTGTTGTTATTTTTGTCCCAGTGGTAGATACAATGACTTTGCTGAGAAACTCAATGAAAATGGTTTTAAAGTATATGCGATGGATTGGATGGGTAAGTTCTTTCTCCATTAATATTTTCACTTTTAAGGTCAGTCATTCCATTATCGTAAGTTGATCAGTGTTATGCATATACTATGTTCTTGCCACAAGTTTTTTTTTGTTGTGAACTTTGATGTCATGCATACAAATGGATCGCCGATGCCATCCAATGACATGGACAATACTATAAGCAACACTAAGGAGCCATTAATTATTTATTCAACATATGGCATGCATCCACTGTATCTGTATCATGAGATCCAACAACAATTATAACATACATAATACAAATAAATGATTAATATCATGTTTATGCATTAATCATGTATGGCTGCCTGCTGTCTGGTCAGCTTCGAGAACAGAGTTCAATGGTGCTAGAATAATCATAATTGGACATCAATAGACATGTGATAATATTTTAATAATGGATCATGACAGTCTGGTCCTTGCAATCAATTATCCTAGACCAACTGATCAGACAGGGTTCAAGGAACCAATGCACCTCTGCTCATATTAAGATAGCTTAAAATCAAACTGGGTTCAACTAGGTTAAGTTTAATCTGGTAAAGCTCAGAACTAGCGTAGGGAATAGATAATATTGCGCATAAATTGTGCTAAGCTTTTACTTGGCATTGGTGGAAATAAAGCAAACTTTATGCAGGTTGAACTTGTACTAAGCACTCCTTCCTGCAAAATTTCGCACAAGCTTATTAATAGTTTAATACAACTCGGAACTCTACATTGTGCAATGTATTATCTTTATGTTTGGTAAGATTACATGATCAGCACAATATATTTGATATTCCCTACATATGCAAGTCAAAAGTCTAATGTTGTCAATAGCTTTCTAGCGTCCTATGTCAAATATGCAGGTTGATATTGTTGATTTTGTTCTTAAACATCGCTTGTTAATTAATGACTTCAATTCTTCCCACATTTATATGATCAAAGAAGAAACTCGACTTTGATCTGACCTATTCCAGTGTCTTGGGTGAGACTAGGTTCTTGTTTAAAATACTATGCCAATTAAATTTTCAGGAGTACTTAATTTGGTTTTTCAGGTTCCAAATGTAATGTAGCACCCTATGACTTGGCTCAAATTGGCTTTAATCTTCGTTGAGACAAGTCAGGTTAGCTAGTCTTTAGTTCTTGGTTAAATACATAAATTTGAAGTGTGAATATCATATATCTACATTTTAATTGAACATATGATTTGATTAAATGAAAATAGAATGTGTGGTCATGTACTGCACTGTTTCTATAGATATATGTTTTGCTTCAACATATGTTTTAACTAAATGAAAACAGAATGGTTTTATCATGAATTTCATAATGTTCATTTCCTTCTTCATAGGCCATTTAAATTCCTTATTAACTTGTATTGACTGTAACTGCATGAGGCAAAGATACTACAACTTTTCTGTTGATTGGATTTTTCAATTTTTGTCAAGATTAGGGTAATTATTGTATTTAATGTGTTAAACTATCACCAGCCAGTCTACCAGATGAGAGAATCTAGTTAATTGTTGAGTGGAAAATTAGTTCAATTTTGATTAATATAAGTTAAAGCTGATTTTGCTTGAAGAATTACTTCTTCTCAATCTAACTTTTGAGAAGAAGTACATAATGGATAGACTATTAAAATATGTATTGGCTTGAAATAGCAGTTCAACCATATATGTTTTGGCTTGTCGAACAGTTCTGGCTTGAACCTTTTTTTTTTAATCTATGTCCTCAGGACATGGTGGAAGTGATGGGTTGCATGGATATGTTCATTCCCTTGATTATGCAGTTAGTGACTTGGTATGATCTCTTAACCACAGTGCCATGATATTGCCTTAGGCTAAGTTTTCCTGACTATTGTTTTATTGCAAAAAAGGAAGCATTTCTGGAGAAGGTCTTGGCAGAGAATCCTGGGACACCTTGCTTTTACTTTGGACACTCAACTGGCGCAGCTATAATTCTTAAGGTAGTATGCGTTCATATGTGAGACATATGAGCATTACAGTACCTGTATTTTGTTGTTAACAATGTGGAATATCTATTTTATGGACTTCAAATTTACTATGAATTATTCTTCGATCATGAATATTTATAGGCAGCCTGTGATCCAAAAATAGAAGGATGGATTAAAGGTCTCGTTTTAACATCGCCTGCTGTGCTTGTTCAACCTTCTCATCCAATTGTAATGGTTAGTAATGCTTGTTTAATTCCTGTTTACACATCATTACAAGGGATATTGTCGACTTGAGCGAGTATACACTAGCATGGATGCATCATACTATATGTGATTGCATAACTGCAGTTAATACACAAGTGTTCCAACTGTTTATAGGCTCTTTGGTTTCTTGAAAGCCATTGTCACAGAATCTTTTACTTAGGGCTTAATTGGTGATTATGTTTAATAATGATCAGCTGTTCAGTGTCCTAGGAAGTATCATTTCCATCCACTTGATACCAATATCATTTGGGTTTCATGGGTTCCTACCAAACAAATCATTGAGGCTGGAACCAGTGTTCACTCTGATTTTTCTGAAACAGCTTAGCTTTCTTTAAAGTTGACATTCTCGTTAAACTAGTGCAATGAGACTACTATGGAGCATATGTAATTAGTTAGGATTATTTGATAGTTGATACTATACTTGTAATTGGTTAGTTGCTTGATTATACATTTTGTGAAGCAAAAAAAGAAAAAAAACACTAGTTGATTGTGTAGCAAGTATTGAGATATGCTACTTTCTCAAGTTATGTTGGGAGTTGGAGAAAGGAATGAGCACTGGTCTGCAGCCAAAGGATTGAGTATTTTGAATCCTTCCTTTAACTAAAATATGACAAGATGATAAAAGGAACTGACAAGAGTTTGTCAAATATTCCCAGTAAATCTTTACCGAGTGTATTCTTCTTTCCTCCCTTTCGATTGTGATCATTTATCTTAGTTTCCTGGTGTAGAAATTATTGAAGCCACTGTACCATATGACTGTTAGATCTTATAAAGAATTTTAATCCACTGTATATGTTGTGTTCTTTGTTTAAGAATATCTCAAGAGATTCAATAATAGAGCAGCATGCAACTTATGCCCTTGCCAGTAGAAGCAAAGGATTGAAAAACAGTGTTCTTGACAGATCTAGGCTAACATAAAGAAAGTATGACCTATAGCGCTTGATACAGTAGATGCATGTCTGCATGCACTGGGTCATTGGATGATGTTTTTTCTATCAATATGCTTTCGTAAAAGGTCAATGTTTCATTTGCAGAAGATGATAATATTACCTGGGAATTTCTGAATCTTGTATTTCATTGAAATTGGGGGGTAATAGAGTCCAATTGTTTTTGTTTCAATAATTTCTGTTACTATATTTATTCAAAGAAGAGAGTTGGTGTATCATGTGTATCTAACATTGTGCATCAAGGACGAGAATTTACCATAATGTTGTCTATGTGGTAATGAGTGAGAGTTTCAAGATGATGAGAAATTGGAATTGGTAAGATGTGTTATTTCAATTGCTATAGATAGCATATATTCTGTGGTGAAAATGATATGGTAACAGATTGTGTTAGTACTACTAAATGCATATGTTGTATAAAATAATTGGTCAATGTATGAGGCTAATATGTTTAAATCTTTTGTTGGTCTTAACAATTTGAGATGTGGCAAAGGTCTTTGATCACTGCACCTGTGGCAGGTTCTCGCCCCAATGTTCTGTCTTCTAGCCCCAAAATATCAATTTGGTGCTGCAAATAATAGTGGATCGGTTGTTTCTCGTGACCCTGAGGCCCTTCAATCCAAGTACTCCGACCCATTGGTTTTCACTGGATCTATCAGAGTCAGGACTGGTTGCGAGATCCTACGCATGTCAACATACCTGCTACAGAACCTCAACAAGATCAAAATTCCTTTTCTAGTTCTCCATGGTGCTTCTGATACTGTAACTGATCCTGAAGGCTCTCAAAGGTTATTTGATGAAGCTTCCTCAACGGATAAGTCAATCAAACTGTACCACAGTCTCCTACATGACCTTTTAATCGAGCCTGAGAGGGAACAGATCATGCAGGACATAATCGATTGGTTGAGCTTCAGAGTTTGATAGTTCAATCATGCTCAGAGAAGCCGACTCAGATTAGCCTTGCTAAAATGACATTGTGGTATAAATTTTTTTGTTGGTTAGCCACTCACCGTTGAGAAAATATTTTGATGCAGCCACTTAATGGCTCACTGAAGCATGTCATATTGTACTAATTATCAGTGATTTGAATCATTTGATTCCCCTCCGTGGTGTTGGTGCATAAGATAGGACACTACTTTTCTGGACCACCGAGGAGTGCCTTGTTATTGTAACTTATTCCATGTAAACTTTTCAAGTACTCATTGTGTTTGATCGGGTACATGTGCCACTCATATTTAAGGATATTGGTGTTTTTTATTAGATCCTTTTTAATATAATGGGGCTCCATTATAAATTGTGCTTTGTTACGCCATTGAGTTGATGAAGGGATCTGAGCCTGCTGAGGTAATTTTTTTAGTCATTGACAATTTGAGCACACATTATGCTAATTGGCTTATTAGACATTCTGCTGATCTCTTGTTCCTTCTGCTGCAGCCTACAGCATTCGGCACAAGTAATTCTTTGCATTGTCCTGATCCTGTCTTCTAATAAGCAATTATTGGTGGACAGCAAATTGTTTTCCAAATGACTGCTACTTGAGACCAATACCAACAGGATGGGATCTGATTACGAGATGGGTAAGACAAGGAGCTTGGCTTCGAAATCTAAAATAGATAATTTGAGCAGCTCTTTATTGTAGAATGCTAAATTAGAATGACCATTCTAGGGTTTAAAATTTGATGTTATCTTACACTATTTTGATGTTAGTACTCTTTCCATTTGTTGGTTATATAATTTCGACCATCCGACCAATGATCCCATGGACAGCTTTCTAAAGAACTGGTAAATGTCAATGGCTAAACGTTTCAAACAATTGTGGTCTTCTGCTGACACCTTAATGTTTTGCTCATTTTTCTGTCTGTACTGTGACTTGCTAGTCAGGTTTTTATTGATGACTACTTTTGCTTCCCTCTTTTGACAACAAGAGTGATATTATGGTGGTGCAGTTACTTGGGTTGCTTTGATGATTGTAGTATATTACATCACAAGTGTAACCTTTTCACCTTAGGGTTCTGTAGAGTTGGTAAGCTGCAAAGTATAGGAGGTTTGATGAGTTCTTCCTTGTAGAACATCAAATTGCTGCCTGTCTCCTTCTTAGTGTTTGTCGTTGAATAGGGAGATGAAGCAGTCAAGTTTCTCAGCTGTGACGTTCCTGCCTGCTAAGAATAGAGACAAGTCAAAGCTAAGTTAGCATCATTAGTTCTTGTTGATGAAAATTATATTACTATGTGAAGTGCATGGACACATTTTCTAGTGCTTTCATATCAGATATCGAAACCTCATTTGCTTGTCTTCTTCTTTGCAGCTCATCATCACAACAACAAGGACGCTGTCTTAAAAAGTTCCAACTTGTCTCATGGATGAACCCACACAAGTGCTGTAAACTAATCTTCTCAACAAGGTGGCATCCTCAACTTGTTTACAGTGATTACTTTGTTTCACATCTTGGTCAATTCCTACATGTTGCATGAGCTGTGATTTCAATTATGAAGGGTAACTTGATCACAATTAGATGCCTAGATAATGATGACACACCCATCAATCAATATATCACACATGCGAAAAGGTTAAAGCTGCATTTAAGCATGCCTGATATCGTCAAGTGCTGGATTAGTGACTGATGTTTATTTTAGGAGCCAAGTTGATTTAGATCAAAAGCATCCTTCTAATTCCATTTGGCTAATAACAATAAGAGGATAACCTTGGATGGACTTAGTTAAGGATAAAAGAAGATCTTTCTCCTGCATCAGTATATGCAATTGGACACTAGATTAAAACTAGTCCAGCTCTGTTTTTTGCACACAATTTGGATCATCTCAGTTACAGAACTAGGAAAGAATTTGAAGAAAAGATTTTACTATCACTAGTTGCATGAGAGAAACTCCTAAAGAATAGCAACTTGTGACATACAAAACACAGAAGAAAGATTATTTATTGACTATATTATGATCTATGCAATGCCTACTGTGATAAGACTATTTTTGTAATGGATGGTTTGAGCAACTCCAAGGGTCATTGTCACCAAAATCTGGCTCCTGTCCACCTGCAGATCCTATCGAATCACTATTGAGATTAATAAAGTTGCAAAATGTTATCCATATCAATGTAATGCAACCCACTTGGGTCCTTGTATATGAGGATATATGGTTGATTGGTTAGCTTGCAGGTTGTATCTGGGGGTTGTGTCTTGGTTTGGCCCACATTTGTTCGTTGTGATTATGTTTAAGTCCAAATTTAAAACTGCTACTGGTTTATTTTCATCATCTAATGTTTTACTTTAAAATTTATTACATGGAAATAGATAAGGGTTAGAGAGAAGTGTAGAGAAGAAGACAAAATGTAGAGGAAAGCAGAGAAGAAGAAAACAAGTTGGTGGTTGGTCCTCAAAAAAGAAAACACCATTAGAACAACTGTAGAAATCAACAACTACAAAAGGAGAATGATGGAACAGTAAGCTTATCTTATGAAGAGGGCCAACTTCATATTTGTTGACTAATCCAATGCCTGATTCTGAGGTCCATTAGAACTCCCAAATCATTGGTTCTCTACTAGCATTTTGGTTTTTTTTTATAAGGGGAATTGATGGGATCATTCATCTGTCTGATTAGTCCTTTCTCTTTTCCACAACAAGACTTCCTGTTAATATACTGGTAGCTAATTAACTGAGCATTTCAAGACACAACTATTCAAATTGACAAGCTAATTAGAAGCTAAGAGACTGTGTGATACAATTTGATAGTGCTTATGAGTTTAATTCTGGTTCCTTGATGGGGTTCTCGATAGGTTGGATTGGAGATGGCCAGGAGGGACCATAGTGCTCCCTACAGTTGAGAAAAGAACCTGAAAACAAAATGTAGGAATAGGGAGATGAGACTCGGGGTCGCAATTGCAAGAAGTCAGATGCAGAAGCGGGCGGTACTTGATCATAGAAGACAAAGACAAGGACCGGGAACTAACTTGGTTCGTGTCTGTTCATGTTAGTCTTCTAGTGATTAGTTTACTGCCACCGACTTAAATTATAACTGCATACAAGTTGTTACTAATGAAAGCTTATTTCTTGAGCTAGTAAGAAAGTGACTACCGACAACATGGGTTTGTTAAGAACTTTGATGGACAACTTAGATCAAACTCATGATCACATGTTTCAGACATACAAGTTGGCTTTGTACAAGTAGCAGAGTTTTTTGTTTTTTTGTAAGGGCAAGTTGGACTAGACTCCGTTGGCCTCCTAACCCTATGTTACACACTCCTATTTCAGCTTAAAGAACAGCCTCCACACCATACCATCCACATGAGTGGAAGAAGGATCCAAGAAGGAACATATATGCTACAGTGTGTCCATGGTCCCTAGTTTTCCCCTTGTCCCTTCCCAGTGAGTTTGTTTGTGTGGCATATTATTCTCACCAGTTACATTCATTGACATGCAACATCCTACAAGTCAGAGGAGATCCTCCTCCAACTTGCCACAAGTCTTTTGTATCTTTAGCTCTCAGCAGGACTTTCTTGCGGTCCCTGTATCCTCCCTCCATCACTCTTCTTATCTATATACCTCCTTTCGATGCCTTGAAGCAAATCCTCCCTTCCCTTCCTCGCTCTTCCGCTGCCATCATGCCGGAGAAAGAGCAGCAAGTAGAGGTTAGCAGGTGCCTTCTTCTCCTCTGTGAATGTTTCCTGCAAAGAACTGACCAAAATACTAATCTCTGTGCAGGTCTTGTGGCCAAGACTGGTGGCGAACAAGCTGCTGAGGCGGCCGGTGGGTAACAATTCCTTCGTTGCGGATCTCCCTTGTTCAGATGTGTTGCTCGAACTCGCAAATTTGGATGAGTTCGACCCAAAGAGACCGCGGAAATATCTCAAAGATACTCGCAAATACAAGTGTGTTTCAAGTTATTTTCGACCAATTTTAGACTTCGATGTAGGCAATGACCGTAAAGATTTCTAACGTGAAGTATCTCCTTTTTGCTCCTTTTTTTTTTTTTCTTTTCTTGCAGACTATACGTCGGTACTTGGAATGTTGGTGGCGTGCTTCCATCAGATGATCTAAACCTGGAGGACTGGTTAGACATTAACAACGATTCCTATGACATTTATGTTCTTGGGTAAATCCATCTTTTTTCCAGAGATCACAAAGAACAGATGAACTTGTCGTCCTCTTTTCATGAGATAACAATTGCTGTTGCTTCCCTCAGATTCCAAGAGATCGTTCCGCTCAGTGCCAAAAACGTGCTAGGCGCAGAGAAGAGAAGAATCCTTGCACAGTGGAACTCCCTCGTCAGGACAACACTGAACAAGTCTTCATCCAACTTGGAAGGTCGAAAAGAAGCAAAGGTGGGGGAGAGGCACAAGGTGTATCCAGCGAAGGAAGGCTTTGCTCGAGATTTCCGGTGCATTATAAGCAAGCAGATGGTCGGAGTTCTGGTGTCAGTGTGGGCGAGACATGAGCTCCAGTACTACATCCGCCACCCGAGCGTCTCCTGCGTCGGCTGCGGCGTCATGGGCTGCCTGGGAAACAAGGTCTGTCATGGTTACTCTGGATCCGACGTGTGTTTTGGAGTCTAGAGGTTGTTGATCTTGAGCTAGTTCGCGCGCGCAGGGCTCGGTTTCGGTTCGATTCTGCTTGCACGAGACCAGCTTCTGCTTCGTGTGCTGTCATCTGGCTTCGGGAGGAAGAAAAGGGGACGAGATGAACAGGAACTCGGACGCCGTGGATGTTCTCTCAAGAACCAGCTTCCCTCGAGGTCCTTCTCTCGATCTGCCACACAAGATCTTAGATCATGAGTAAGTCGAATACTACGGTTGCCACTATCATGATGAATGAATGGATCATGGTTCACCGTAAGCTCTGATACACATCAATGTTGTGGATTCCATGCAGTCGAGTAATCTTGCTGGGTGATCTGAACTATAGAATCTCCTTGCCTGAGGCCATAACAAGATCTTTGGTGGAGCAAAAGCAATGGGACATGTTGTTGGAGAGAGATCAGGTAATCTAGACACCACCACCTCGTCGTAGAACTCATTCACCTCAATTGCCATTCAAGTCTCATCTCTCTTTTCTCTCTCTCTCTGCACGCGCAGCTCAGAACAGAGGTTTCCAAGGGCAGGGTGTTCGAAGACTGGCAGGAGGGGGCCATAACATTCTCCCCCACCTACAAATACTACCCCAACTCCGACAAGTACTACGGGTGCATTCAAGGCCAGAAAGGCGAGAAAAGGCGAGCTCCGGCATGGTGAGTCACAGTGCATTCTTCCTCCGCGTCTCCTCTCGGAGCTGAAACGAAGCCTGCGATGATGGTACACAGGTGCGACAGAATCCTGTGGCACGGCGACGGCCTGAAGCAGAAGCGCTACGGCCGGTGCGAGTCGAGGCTGTCCGACCACCGGCCGGTCCGAGCCGTCTTCACCGCGAGCGTGGACGTGCGGCGGAGCTTCAACTCGCTCGGGGGCTTCTTCCTGTCGGAGAGATTTGAACGGCCGGACGACGAGCACGCAAACGGTGGAGGCGGAAGAAGAAGCATCACCGTCGATGCCTTGTGATTCGAGTCCTCGCTATGACGTATTATGAGGGACATAGCGGGATTTGGCTACGTAGATAGATAGATTGCAAGAGTATAATTTGCTCCAATTTTGAGGTTGCTCCGCCTGTTTACATGAGATTGGATGTGACACCAACCTGGCTGCCGGCTTCCATGATACCAAGAAGGGTGGTTTCTAATTCTATTCCAATGTGCGTTGATTGGTGGGGGAGTGAGAGGTGGAGTTGACCGCTCGGCCACGGCAGAGAAGAGTTGTTTCCGCTTGTGTCCTCGTGGGGTTGCAGTGAGGTGGGATTTGACATCAGACGATGGCGACTCGGCGGCAATGGCTCGAGTCTCCTTTCAATGCGGGAGACACGACACGCTTGTCCTCACCTGAGGAATTTGGTTTGGGGGTCATTGTGAGAATCTCCTCTGCGGAGCCATCCGCAGTGTTGACGTCATCACCACCATCCTCCCGAGCAGTCGTGGTGGTGGCGCAACAGTGCTGCCAGCGGCGGAAGACGACGCCTTGTTCCTGTGCTCGTTGTACATGCAAACCTTGGAAGGACCGACGCTTCACTCCGATCTCCCTGCAGAACCTCGACACCTCCTCGTCATAGCCGGTTCGGCCGCAGTTCCTTCCGAACCATGCACGCTACATGTATGTTGCTGCCACTCAGGGTTGATAGATGGAATGTTTAGGCAATCTTTGGTAAAAGGTCGAGCATCCACATGTTTCCTAATATATATGATAATGTTCGCATTAATGGCATTATTACACCTTCGATAAGACTTCGAACACGTCTCGGCAATTAATGACTGCTCTCATTGAACTCTCGGAGATGGAAGATACGGAGGCTGCACGCATCGCCAGGGATGGATAGAGAGTGCGATGAGGTCCAAATTTAAACTCGCTGCATTGATGGGAAGATGCGTCTCCCGTGACCACAGTTTTCTCTCTCTTGATCACCCGCTGCCGAGCATGCTTTTGTTTGTGTTGTTGGTGGTGGTGGGTGTGGTGTGCTTCCCGACGTGTACCGAAATGGGTTGATCCAGATTTGGACGCAGCACCATACGACGACATCGTATGTCAAAATCATTGAATTATAGATCAAATCCAACGCGTCTGACTAATTTCACATCTTAGAATTATGAGTTTATACTGTGAGTATTCACACACACACACATCATTCCGATGGATGATAATACATTTTCTTTATTTAAAAATTATATGTATATATATATATATATTTGTATATATATATATACATAAATTTAAAGAGATTATTTTCTTATCATAAAATATCTTTAAACAATGTACTAGTTATCTTCTGAGAAGGGATATAGATATAGATATAGATATAGATATGGATATGGATGTGGATGTTACATTTATGGGTAAACATGTGCGTATGCTGCAGCATATTAGTATAAGCAGAGAAGGATGGATGGATCATTAAGGCTCCAACTTCATTAGTAAACCTTCTGCGCTCATCAAAAATCCATCTTTGCCCCTTTTGTGTTCCCCCTATTTCTCACGCGCCAAGGAACCCTAGACTCTCTCTCTCTCTCTCTCTCTCTCATACACAGCGAGAGAGAAAGAGGGAGTGGATCTTCTCTCTCCCCGGCCGAGGTAACTTTCTGTGTCTTCTTGGTCTCTTTGCTTTGCAAGTGAAATGGAGTTTTTTTTGGAGAACCCTAAGGTCCAAATCTGTATGTGTTTTCATTGCATTTCCGAAGAGATTTCACCTCGACTTGTGAAACCCTAGAAGTTTAACCTTTGCTAGGTTTTGCTGTTCGCTTTTGTATGGGTTTCGATCCTAGTTTTGGATGTTCTTCATGGTCATGTGATGGGATTTCTTCAAGATGCCGCCTTTTTTTATGTTCTTTTGTTGGTTTTTCTGGCAATGTGGTTCCTTGCTTCATGTATTTGATGTTTTTTTTTTTTTTGGAAGGGGGTTGATGGCGTTGGTGAGATGAAGACGGTGTCTCGGATGGTTGATCGTAGTCGGTGAAAAGAACCCTTTTTTCTCTCGCATTTGGCCAAATCCTCGAACCTCCCTTCTCCTCGAATCTTCTGTCGTCGGCTTATATGGATGACGACGGCGGATTAGGCATCCGGAATTGGGGCTTCTATGAGCCGCCAATGAAGGGAAACCTTGGGCTGCGGCTCATGCCTTCTGTGATGGAGCGTGATGCCAAGCCTCTTTTGTCGAGTGGTGGGTTCATGCGTCGGCACTGTGGCGTTCCGGAGCCATCGGTCCCTCCAAACTTTGTTAGGGACGGATGGCGCCACCATGGCAACGACAGTAGCAAGAATGACCTTCTGAGAGACGGGTGGATTCACCATAACAACGACAATGACAAGAACTTCCACATTTTTCCTGTGAACCACCAGCACCACCCTGGTTATGGTGTCATCCCCGATCCCCCCACCGGCCACAACCTCCAGATGCTGCAACATCCAGAGCCACAACCCAAGCACGATAAGGTTTCGACTATGGAGGCCAATGGTGCTAAAGATGAATCCCCTTTAAAGAAGAGGTCCAGGGGTCGGCCGCAGAAATCACCAAAGCCGAAGAAGCCTAAGAAAGCCGTAGCACCGAGCGATGATGTTCTCAATGGCTCGCTTTCGCACGAGAAGGGTGGAAGGAAGAGCACAGGCATGGTCATTAATGGGATTGACTTTGATATCTCGAGGATCCCAACTCCGGTATGCTCTTGTACTGGAAAGTCACAACAGTGCTACCGTTGGGGCATTGGAGGGTGGCAATCAGCGTGCTGCACCACCAGCATTTCGATGCACCCCCTTCCGATGAGCACCAAGAGGCGGGGGGCACGCATTGCTGGTCGAAAGATGAGTCAGGGTGCATTTAAGAAGGTTCTGGAGAAACTTGCTGGAGAAGGGTATAATCTCACTAATCCAATTGACTTGAGGACATTTTGGGCCAAGCATGGCACCAACAAGTATGTGACTATCAGGTGATGACACGTTATGTTGGATGGCTATCGATCTTCACCTCAGCATTGGATCTTTGCTTCCCTTTGTGTACATTAATCTGTACCTGCAAAGGTCCTCTGGAGCAGTCTGAGTGCAATTTTCTGTATCAGCAACCTTGACATGGTGTTTGAGGTTCCGACACTCGGGCTCTGTGGGTATCTTGGCTTCTTCCATTCTCACCAAAACTTGTACGTTTAATGGAAACAATGCTGCCTAGGTCAAATGACTTTCTCTTCAAATGCATAGAACTTTTCCTCACTTTTTATTATTCTTATCTAGATCCTTGCACAAATTTTTTTGGTGTGATGTTTGATGGTTGTCTTATATCCATGAACTTTAATTTTTCTTTTGTAATGTTTAGATATTCTATACTTCTGATCTTGGTGCTAGCAGCATCTAGTTTTAAGAACCAAAATGGTTATGCTGACTGAGTCATCATTTAGAAATTACTTGCTTTGAAGTAATTGAGGATATCTTCTGCCATCATCCTATAGATCATTTGTGTTCCAGAAAACACTCATATATAGATTAGTAAAATAGTACTGAAGCTTTCTACATGCTCTTACACTTCCTTCAATTCAGTCACAATAGAAGCAGTAATTTTTCTTATCATGAACAATTTAGCTTCTATGTTTTGGTGTTTCGCTGTTACGTGGATAACCTTGACCTCCTTTGCTTCTAAAATTGATTATAAAATGACTTCCATGTACGAAAAAAAAAAAGGCCAAATTATACATGACTGGTTTCTGTTTCTAATTTCAACAGTGGTTTTAATGCTTTTGGCCGTTTTAGAAATGATGTCCCAACTGGACAAAGTTTTAGTAGTTTAAGTCATTCCAGATTGGGATTGGCAAATTTTCAGCATAAATTTACATTAAGAAGGTACTTGAAATATATGATATGATCAACATATTGTTTTGGTTGATACATTTAAGTGGCCTTGGCTTTTACAACAAATCCTGACTGAAACTGGAACCAAAACTGGATTATTCTGTCGCATCAAAACACAAAACCTTCAAATATTTCTCTGGCCTATTTGGACCAACACTCTCTGCTTATGTTTCTGAAGCTGATATTTTATGACTTCCATTGAGAAATACTAGTTGCATCGAAACAGAATGATTATTAACTGAGGTCTCCTTTAATAGCTAACATATTCCTCACCATCCAAGTTAAAAGGACTCAATAATTTTTAGAAATAGAATACGGGATGGGGCAGAAGGGCCATCTGTGTCACACTTGTGCTGCTTGGGTTGATTAATTTATTAAGGTGTAAAATAACCACTTATGTTAACTTGGAAAGCTTGGTGCTATAGTGTTTCGATAAATCTTTTTAGAGATGCATGGTCATGTATAATAACTTCATAGGTAAAGAACTTAGAGAGGAAACATTTAGGGTCATTTTTCAAATGCATTAACTTTTGCAATATGTCAGTCTTGTCCGGCTTCTTGTATGATGGTTAAATAGCTTGCAAAGGGGGGTTCCAATGTTTGATTCTATCCTGTTAACTAGGAGTGTTGTGCTGGAAAATTTTTCTATGTTAAGTGAAAAAGTTATATGATTTGATATTGTATGTATGTTAGGCATCTCGGTTGGGAGTTTGCATGCCAGAGTTACCGGAGTTGGTGAGAATACTTCTTTTCCCTATTCTATCTTAATGTTGTGGTTGGTTCATCTTATTGTGAAAGATGCTAGCTTTTTTTCTGCACGGTAGAACTGATATAGCAAGAATTCTTTGCATGTTATCTTATCTTCCTGGAATTACTAAACCCTTTCCTCCTCATTTGTTTACCCTTGTGATCCACATTTACTTTCATACTAATATTCATGTCCTTTGCTGCCTAAAGAACTGACTAAAGTTGTTCGGTTCATTACCAGAGGTATCTCTTAGATGGTTTAGAGTATCTTGTAATCCTTTCAGTCATAGTTGAGATCGAATTAGATTGATATAAAGATACAATATAGCCTGGATAAGTTTTGCCATATGAATTTTAGGTGTCAACAAGGAAATGAGAATAGCATCATGAGCTATTAGGTGTAAGCATTTCCCAAGAAAGTGGTTTGATGTTGTTCCCATATGACTTGAAAATTATTGTTGTTGAAGATATTTTTATGGTTTACGAAGCTACAAAGATTGGCAATTAGATTCATATATAGATTTGTGATAGAACTGCTGAGATGACAGAAGGAGCATATGAATCATTCCTCTTCATAGAAATATTTATGGTGGTGGGAAAAAAAAAGAGAGATGTCACTATTTCATCACAGATAGCTAGCTACACAATACATTATCCATCACAAATATATATAGACTTTGGTGATCAAAACAGCTTTTAGTTCATTTTTGTGACTTTAGCAAGTCCTTTGTTTCCTCATTTTGAGAGCTTATGTATCTTTGAAAGTACTTAAAGACCCTAACTTTTGAAATGAAGCTTCTTATATAAAAGAAAAAAAAAACAATGAAGAGAAAGAAAGAACATGAATAGAAATGGATGTAAAAAATTTTACCTGCTAGAAGGAGATCCTGTAGTGGCTATTATTATCCAAATCTAAATCTGGATGGAATAGTGGCTGACAAATTTCTGACAATACTTTGATCCCATCTTGTCCACCAGAACAATGAAACTAGTGGTATGTGGCATGAAGAAGGAATATACTACATTAGAAATCAGAGAAAGGATGAAAAGATAGAATGATTTCTCATTGAGGAGATGGGATGAGATTTACTCCTATAGATTTGCCAAGAGATTTATAGCCAACTGAATTCACCTTTCTTCCATTACTCTCGAGTGATTCATTTGCTCTCATCCATGTCAAATACTTCTCTCTTCTGCAATCGAAGGCAGGAAATGAAGATACAGAAATATAAATGGCAGCTCATTCTTGCGTATCTTTCCAAAACAGTTTCATGCATGCATGCATGCTAAGATGGGACTTGATACTGTACTAAAAAGACGGATTGCATGGTAGAATTCATTTGAGTTTCGATGATGTGATCAATAACTTCAGTGGCTTCCTGTTTTCACCAATGTATATTTAGATCAGGTCAGCTTGAAATCATGTGGCAAGAGGGATGTGATCGATTACCTTCTCTTCCAATCTAATTCTCGTGACCACAAACCTTCAACGAAACGATACGGAAGACATACAGCATAGGAAGAAGATCACGTCGTGAACATTACGTTTCAGAATTCATCCATGGAGGAGGAGGAGGTCACCTACAGGCCCATTACATCTTTGAAGTTTGATATCGAGTCTCTTAACTCTTAGTGTGAGAGGAAGGAGAACACCTGCAGCCTCAGTATCAGAACAGTGGTCGTGTGTGAACACAATATAGTCTTCTTTTCCTTTTCTATCATTCTTTAGTGATTTGTTGTTAATGCCAATCATCTTTCCGAGAAAATTTTTGGACCATGTAATCTTCTCGCCTTGAAAATTCTGATTCAACAGCCGAATTGAAACACCAAGAGTTCCGGTTTTGATTTTTCCTATTAAAACGAGAGATCCAATCCATTTCCAACAAATATAGTTTTACCTTAGAGATGACCTAATCCAGTAATCATCAAGCACAGAAATAAATAATATTCCCTTCAAACAAATCTTTACTCATGGAAACACACACAAAAAAAAAAAAAGATGAAAGCCAATGACAGTTTTGTGGAGATAAATCTACACGATAATACATGAAATTAAAGTATATATATGTGGTGACTGAAACAGCTTGGATCTTTAGCCACAATACACTCTTCTTGCCTTGGCTATATAGAAGTTTTAGTGGTCCTTTCCCTTCCTCTTTGAAACAGCTTCTCTTCTATCTCTCAAGGTAGGTAGGTACTCGAGGATAACTTCTGCAAGGAAATTGGTTCTTGGTTCTCCCACTATGATGATTTCTTAGTCCTTTTGCCTTCCTCCTCCTAACAGCTTAGCTTCTCTATCTCTCGATGTGTACTCAAGGATAACTTCTGAAAGGAAATTGGTTCTTGCTTCTCCCACTATGATCTCTTGTTAGTTACTTCTCTTTAGTGACCTCTAGTCATATTGAGAATAAATCCTTAAAAAACAGGAAACTAAGATCTTGAATATGAAACAGATTTAACAATGTGAAAAAAAACATTGATACCTGCCACAAGGAGCTGCTCCCGTAATGACTATATCATTGAGATCTAAATCCCAGTTCTATTATAGTCATCGCCAATTGTAGAATAGTTAGCAAATATATGCAACAATCTTTTGATCCCATCTTCCCCATCAGAATGGTGAAACGAGTGATAAGTGGCATCCAGAGAATGAAAAAGGACTGATCTCATATCCAGAATGAAAAACTAGATTTCCCAAGAGATTTATGGTCAGCCGAGAAAGCTTCCATCCAAAATATGTCGGGTAATTCATCTGCTCTTCTTCCATGTCTCCTGACTACTTCCTGCATGGAAGGACTATACATGAATCTTCTGCAAACAAAGGCAAGAAATGGAGATGCAAATATGAATGGCAGCTCTCACCCTTATCTTTTCATACCTATCCAGGAAAAAGAGGGTTCCTGCATCTTCTTTGAACTCTCTATTTCGATGCATGCATGCATGAGATTCCACTTGATCCTGTACCTAAAATTAAATTGCATGGCAGAAAGTTTGGACTCACTATCGCACGACATCTATCACATTTACCCAAGAACTAATTTCATCAGACACAGTGAGCCATATAAAAGATCCAAATGTGACTAAAGCTGCAAGTTGTATCTTTTTAATACATCTTTAACAAAATAGGAAAAATGAGCATTTGAAGGTGGAAAAGAAAACCTGACAACAAGGACTTTGAGATCAAACATATAAAACTTATTAGCGAGTGACCTTTTCTCATAACAATATCCCTAATCTTAGACTTACTGCTGCTCCTCCCCTATTGCACATGAGTGTTGCATGGTATTTTCTTTCTGGGCCTATCTCAAACTGATCTGGTGCCAATAATAAGCTACTCGCACTTTATTGATCGATATATGTGGCGCACAAAAAACAAAGCAGCACGGAAACCAACCGTCCCAAGCATTAGGAAGAAGCCATAACAGATGCAAGCCATGTACCCGAAGAAAAAAGATGTCTGCATAAACCCTGACATATCTGAGCGGGCGAAGTAGTAGTACAAACAATACCCATACACAAATAGACCAGTTGATCCTCCACATAGGAAAGACCTGCATCAGGATAAGAGATGCTAAATTAGGTCACTTAAACATAAAGCACCGAATCAGATAGGATTTTGGAGATCATGCTTTAATGATTTTGTTTCATTTCACATGCACTGATATGTATGCAAAATCTGCAAAAAGAAAATATATTGTAGGAGATATAAATCAAAGGACCAGAATGGGAAACTGCAACAATATGGATAGACTGAAATAATTTGCATGATGAATGAGTAAATATACACCAGGTAGAAGACTTTGTTTGGACCAAGAGAAAAACATCATTGATTAGAGGATAGATTACAGAACAGGTAATGCCTATCAGAATTATTATGTTAAAAGTTTCATTTTTCGTGATCAAGGTGAACCAGGTCTGCTGAAACCTAATACCCTAATGTGTTTTTCTACAAAGATTCACAATAGAAATCTTCCAGATTATAACCAAAGGCAAGGTAAGAACCTTTGTGAACCTTTTCGCAGTTGCAAGAAGATTGCACTACACTAGAGAAAAAAAAAACTACTTTAATTGAATTGTCCATGAAAAATAACTAAGTAGAAATTTGGAGGCGAAGAAAAACAAAGACAGGTGGAAATATGAGTAAAATAAGGAGCAAGCAAATGGCTCCATAAAAGAAAGATGACTAATAAAGATAGAAGTTGTGAGTGATAAGTCTGCTGCTAAAACAATATATCATTAACAAATGAGTCAGAGGAAGAAAAATATGCATGTGGAGATATTTCAGGTCGTCAAAATGTGAAGTTGACACCATCAGAGAAACGAGAATGATGAGGACTCAATGAAGCAACTCTGCATAACAAAGATGATAAATAAAAACAATATGAGAATGAAAAGATTGATGTTAAAACATATCATACTTCTAACGGAACAGAGGCCAATAGAAGCATATATTTCTATAGTTACCAAGCTTTCAGCACATGACAATGACACATTTTCAAAACTTTCTAATAAACTTATGTGAAACATCATGATACCAAGAAAGAAGCTCTCCCAGAAAAGAACCTTGCAACAAATTACTGCTGACGAATATGGATAAGAGCAGAACATATGAAGCACAGATTACTTCTTGAAAAGTAAATGGGAACATGTGCATGCTTTTACGAATACCTCCACCTATTTTCAGGGGTAAAAAAAGGTATCTGGTTTACCTCCACCACCATTCATGATCTTCAGCCGCAAGCTGAAAATAGGCCAGTGCCACAGTGACAAAAGCAGTGACAATGAGGAGAATGATGAAAACTATGAAGAGAATGCCATAGATGATGTATATCCTGTGGCCCCAGACACTGGCAAATATGTAGTAAAGCTCAATGTAGATAGCACTGAACGGCAAGAAACCAGCCATTGCCATCTGTGGAATAGTTCTTCGAAACCAGGGCAGTGGTGGAATCTCTCTAGGGAACTTTGTTGTTCGACAAGGGGCCTGGAATTCTGTTTTGTTATTCTTCCCAGCAATTCCACCCAAAACAAGCAAGGGGGAAGTGACTAGTGTCCAAATGAGAACGATAACAACAATGGTTCCAAATGGTAGTGCTGCAGTAGCACTATACACAACTGCGACTGTATTAAGAAAGCAGAACGTGAGGAACAGAGGCCCACAAAAAAGGCATCCCGTCAAGAGCAAATTCCTTACCTGCACATACAACAAATATGAAAAGAAAATTAAAAATGATTTATAACCCAGATTACTTTATTAATGCATTAATATGTGGATTATGTTTATTTTGAGGATAGATGTAAGGCACTTCATAACCATAGATGAAACCACATGGCATCATTTGCTGCATGCAAAAGTGGAAGTATCGAAAAGAGAAGAACAAAGGAAACAATGCCAACGATAAAAGTACCCAATTTGTTCCTTCGAGTTGAAAAAAGAAGGACGTAGCAGTAAATCCAGCAATGCCGGAGGTGAGTGCATATATGACCACCAGAGCAGTAAAAAGCGCCCCTCGATTGTATGGGTAAAAGACTCCAACAAGTGCAAGAACAAAAATGAAAACCATGCTGCATAGGTCAAAATAGGTGCAATGTGTCACTTTCAGGCACAGAATCAACTTAATCTTGGCAGAAGTTTCAATGTCCTAAATATGCAGGTTAATCTACCAGTACAACCTAAATTCAGATAGTAAGTTCAAAGCAGATTCACCAGCAATACTCACAGGGCAAATAACTGTGTTCCAGAACCAAGAGAAGCAGCCAACAGTGATTTGTTCTTTGGAAATCTGAAGACATCACCATGGATATACTTCCACCCTGTTTCTTCTTGGTCCTCGGCAGACTCCTCATCATCAGCATACCTTCAACAGGAGCACAAATAAGAAAGCATTTATGGTTAAAGAATACTAGTCAGACTGCAAGAAAGGAAACAAAGCACAAGCCATTACACTTTAAATGAATGATCTATTATCTACATAACTTCTCTAGAGTATCTGTCAAGAAATCCTTAAAACATCAGATATTGTTACAGTACCTATCAAGAAAAACTGTCCGCAACTAAGACAAAAATTTTACCTATCAGACAATTCTTAGCTGATTATTGCAATCTATTAACTACACATGTTGTGCACAAAACTTATGAAGCAAGCTCCATTGCAGTCAAAAATCTGAAGAAACCATTCTATAGTAAGAATCTGAATGCGCAAACATCAAACACGGAATGTAAAACAACAGGAGAATTCGAACAGGTAACTTACTTGACAAAATCATTCTTTAGCACCCGCATGAGAATCGTGGCAAGAAATCCAGTCAAGAGAAGAACCGTGACACATGAATTTATTATTGAGAACCAATGAATCTCCAAGTGATGGGGCAATGAAGAGGACTGTGAGTATTTCTCCATCCTCTTTTCAAATGGCATGGTTGTCTCCATCCACTTGACCGAATACAAGAACTCCGCTTCAATATCCTTGTCCTCAGTGAGGTCAGCCACAGAATTGGGATCCGTGTGCACGGTAATCTCAATCACTCGGTCATTGTTGTAGAGGATATCAAAGTGGATATGCCTGTAAAGATAGTACTTGTCGTTGCTCAGATCCTTCCCTTCTTTGTCAACCTTCCCTATGAATCCCCATATGGGGAGGTCATCATAATACATCTGGAAGTAGTAGTCCTTCGTGACTGCATCCCTGAACTTGGCAACATCTCCTTTAGTAAGCTTCTTCTTGCAAAGCAGCTCAGAGTCATAATCAACTCGGAAGTCAAGCTTGTATGGGGCCCCGACCAGACGGTCCCCATTCAGAACTTCGCCAAGTGCTTCCTTTTTCTCAGTTACATGGTCTGGCACCAACATTAGCTAATGAATCAAGACAAAATATAGAAGAACGTGCATGAGATAGTTGGATAAATTCTGTGAACTGGATACCAACCTGGAATGCAGAAGGGAAGATCAAAGAACCGATACGTCTCGCTACAAAGAAATACAAACGATATAAGCATAATGATACAAGAAAACAGTATGCTAAAACAATCGAATTTATTAACTCGAACATCCAGAAATGTCTTTAGGTCCAATAAATAAAGCATCCTTAATTCTTTAAATGGTATCCTCCTTCAACTTCTAAGATATTCAGCAATTCTTTCATATTTTGCTTCCGTGTGCAGCAATAAATGGTTCGTCCATCTTGAATTCCAGATCAGTGGTCATCACATACAGGGAATAAGAAAGCGACATGTCAGATGGTAATCGTGTGGCCGGAAGAATGATACCGGTGAAGAATCATGAACTTTCCGACTTGAAATCAAGAATCAAAATCTCACGAGAGAGCAATCTTTAAGAGATCTGACACGAGTAACTTCTAATTCGACACACCGCGAGTCTCGTTTTTTAAGGGATCGAAGAACCAGCAAATCTTGGACGACGTCTGGGACAGAGGAGGAGGAGGAGGAGATCTCACCTAGGGTTGTGGAAGGGGCCGACCTTGTTGGCGTACAGGGGGACGGAATCCCCCTGCTTGTATCGGTGGTCGGAGGCTTCTGATACGACGCCGGCGACCCCGAAGCACAGCAGCAGCGCCGCCACCCGGACAAGATCCATCGCCCGCCCTTCCCCCACCGCGCGCGATCGGAGTGAGAAGATTCCCGGAAAGAGGTCGTAAGAGTGAGGAATGATATATATATACCGCGCGATCGGAGTGAGAAGATTCCCGGAAAGAAGACCGTAAGAGTGAGGAATGATATATATATACCTGTTAATATACGGAACGATATACTCTTTTGCATATATACCACTGTGAATATATGGAATGATATATACACACATACACATGTAATTTATGTGCTTAACATTTTCCAATTACACCCTTCCACAAACTAACTATATGAAAATGTGACTCGATTAATCCTTTATTGAGACAATCTTGCTTAAAGTAGAGAACAGATTTCCACGTGGAATTATGCAGTACTTTGGATCACTGAGTCAGATTTCCACGAGAACAGATGGCAGCATAGACGACCATTTTATTGATCTCTTTACAGATTTGGTGACATCTCAGTTGACCACCCTGCAGTTCTTACGTATCTCTCCAGCTGAGCCAGTGAGGGGGCTTATGTTGCCCATCTTGATCATGGAGTTGGCGAAGTCTTTGAAGAAGAGACCTGCATCTTTGCTGTACGCCTCGACCAAATCCTTGGTGGCCGCCACCCCCTCGTCGCTGGAGAACAGGCCCTGGTCGGACGACAGCAGGCCCCTCTGGTTCAGCAGATTACTGAAGTAATGGTTGTCGAACGCATTTACCGAGCTGCGGTCGAGCGCCGCGGCCGTGCTGCCGTCGTCGGCCTGCGGGCAGAGGCTCTGCAGCTCCGAAGCCATGGTCGAGTCCAGCGACGGGTCCGCCGAACCGGTCGGGGAGAAGCTGAGGAGACGGCTGCGGAATGCCAAGCACCGTGCCCGGCCGATGGTGTGCCCACCTGTACAGTCAACAACAAGCTCGTCGGGTAAACAGATGCAATCCTCGTGCTGTACGTATGGAGATGGAGTTGACGGTGAACCTGACAAGGCGACGAGGTCGGTCATGTCAAGACCAACAGCAGCAAACTTGTTTCTGATGGTGTTGATGGAGTGGAATGGAGCAGGAAGGTTCGTGTTAGCTCCTGTTTGGTTGGCCACCAAGCCATCTCTTCTTCCGAGCGGGACTTTCCATGAAGGGCCACCGCTCTGCAGTCACAGAGAAGGTAGCATTCGTTTGAGTTCCTCATAGCACTGATGATGATGATTGTGGTACAGTATTTACCAAGACAACTGCGTCTCTTGCTGCGATGGCCAGTATGTCTGCGCATGATACAGTTTCACTGCATTCGTTCTCCACGGCAGTCTTGATGGAGTCGACGACGTCGAATCCCCTCACCGAGTTTTGGTTGGGGAAAGCAAACTTCTCACCATCACTCCCATCAAGAAGAACCGAGCCGTCACAACCCTGCATCACTACATCTGTTAGCTATCAGGAATAAAGATCAGTAAAAGCTGCCATTAATTAGCAATGAAACCCACGTTCACGAAACAATCATGGAAGTGAAGCCTAAGCAGCGAAGCCGCCATCCTCGGCTCCTTCTTAAGGGCATCAGCAACCTCACCTCCCACCACCTTAAACACATTAGGGCAGCTCTGTGCGTAGAAATTAGTGCTTAGTTGTGATCTCACGCCCATGCAGAGACACAGCACTGTCAGAGCCGCAAGCAAGGAAAGGCTGCTAGAAAATCTGCGAGACTCCATCATCTGTATCTGTGGGCAGGCACAGTGGTGATCTAAGATCTTGTATGTGTGGTTGCAGTCTGAAGGGTGGAGATGGATTTATAGAGGTTGGCAAAGCTAAGGTGGCACGTAAGCCCGCATTAACCTTGCAGTTAATGCGGTCCTCTTAATGACTCCCACAGGTTATAATATAGATTTGTGAAGGCACTTTATATAAAGAAAGGAAAAAGTAATAGAAGTTTAGTGGAAGAGGTAAAAGTAATATTTGCTTATTCATCCAGAATTTTAGGGTTTTTGGACAATTTCGAATCAAATATATTTAATTTATCGATGTAATTATCTAAATGATCTAACATATTTCACTAAATAATGGATGATAAATGAGTAAAATAAGATTATTTTCTCAACAGTGACCAGTGGTTTACAGTGGTGTTGCATTTATCCAACGTGACCAACCCTGTTAGTGCTGTTCAAGGATCAATGCTTGGCTACGTTGGTGGAAGTTTGGTGCAAGGATGTTGCAGCAGCATGTTGCAAACGTTGATGATGCACATTAAACTACAACACATTCTTCTCTTTTCATGTAAACTATTTGATACCTGTGCAGGTAGAAATGGGTTTCATGGTTACTCGAGCACTCACTTTCCATGCCTTAATTATATTACATTATTTCTTCAACAATGAAGCTCCCATCACTCAATCTATCATATAAAACTCGTTCGAGTGTTGGGAATCATCTTATCATTTGCCACAAGCGAGCGCGAGCATCCCGGTCGCTATTAGGTGACTGCGTGCACGTCATGTGATTAGGCTTCATTTCTGGAGAACAAAGCTAATGTTAAGCAGAGTAATCGACTCCCAATCTGGCTTAAGGTCACAGATCAATTCTACAGAACGCACAGAATAATATAAGCATTGGAGACGTGACAACAAGTCATTCTTCTCATCCTTCACCTTCCAAGAAGTCAATCCATACGAATCGGAAGCATACATTCCCTCTTCGATGTATAAATATGTCTGTGTTACGAGACTCATACATCGCATAAGGCAAGCCATACGACAGGAAGCATTGTACTGCACCATGTCGTCGTGTTATGTTTCGGGTGTGTTGGCTGTGGCCACCTTCATGGCCTTCCTTCTCCATGGATCCCAAGCTCAGCTAAGCCCCACATTCTACGACAGCACCTGCCCTAATGTATCCGACATAGTGCAGACCATCGTTCAACTGGTCCAGAGCTCCGACCCCCGGATGCCGGCCAGCCTCCTCCGACTCCATTTCCACGACTGTTTCGTCGATGTAGATTTATACTCTTTCAGTACTGTTTCTTTGGTTTCGGGGCTTCCTTCAAAGTTAGGCTCTGATGAAGCTATATATGCATGTGTTTAGGGTTGCGATGGGTCGGTTTTGCTCGACAACAGCACTGCGATCGTGAGCGAGAAGGACGCGCCTCCGAACAGCAACTCTCTTCGGGGTTTTGATGTGATCGATGCGATCAAGATGACGGTCGAGTATGTTTGCCCGGGAGTTGTCTCCTGCGCTGATATCCTCGCCCTTGCGGCTGAAGCTTCTGTCAGCTTAGTAAGTCCATCCTCTCTCTCTCTCTCTCTCTCTCTCTCTCTCTCTCTCTCTCTCTCTTTGATGGAAACCAAAGTAGAGGAGCCCAACCATGCATTAGCTTAGCAGGTATGTGCCGTGATTCTGCTACTGATGCTAGAGACATCAGTAGCTCCATGAATGGTCATAGATGTTTGATGTGGATGCACTTGGGATTATTCTGTCTTCTCATGTTGGGCATATAATTCATGCACACTCACTACTTACGATATTGTTTGATGCATGAGATTAGATGAATGCAAAGCTGTCTGAATAGATTTCAGAGCTTTTAAGCTACAGAGAGAAGTCTCTCATATCGCCTTCTGTCTCAGTCTGGAGGTCCATCATGGACGGTGCAACTTGGAAGAAGAGACGGCACCACAGCAAACCTGACCGGCGCCAACACCAACCTTCCAAGCCCCTTCGAACCCCTAGACATCCTCAAAGCCAAGTTCGCCGCCGTCGGCCTCAACGACACCGACCTCGTCACCCTCTCAGGTTCGCATACACATCACAGTAATCTCCGAAGCAATGCCATGCATGAAAGAATCCTTCTCTGAGTACTCCACCTGTTTCCATTGCCATCAAACCTGCATCAGGAGCTCACACCTTCGGCCGCGCACGCTGTGGCGCCTTCAGCGATCGCCTCTACAACTTCAACGGCACAGGGATCGCAGACCCGACCCTGAACGCCTCCTACCTGGCGACCTTGCAAGCGAATTGCCCGGACGGGGGGAACGAGACAACCCTCAACGATCTCGACCTGAGCACCCCCGACGCCTTCGACAACTCCTACTACCTCAACCTTCAGAGCAACGAGGGCCTCCTCGCATCAGACCAACTGCTCTACTCGACCAGCAACGATCCCATCGCCTCGATCGTGGGCATCTACGCCGGCAACCAGACCGCCTTCTTCGAAAGCTTTGCTTTGTCGATGATCAACATGGGGAATATTAACCCGCTGACGGGGAGCGACGGAGAGATCAGAAGCAACTGCAGGCTGGTCAACGCGGGCTGACCAGAGGTCGAATTGTTAGTGTGGTGAAGGCGTCAATAAGTCCTCCATAAACTGCGTATTGAGGATTAATATTGGAATTTTGGGAATGATATATGTGTTAGTGGGGATTATTGTTATTGTATTGGGGAATGGACCATTTAATGGTATACATACATGCATTGATATTTCCATCAATTGTTGGTCTTTTTTTTTTTTTTTCTTGCAACTTTAGAAAATATAATAATTATTATTATTATAAAGATTAATCAAAAGCATTGCAAATGTTTAATTTATGAGTGATAATGCACCTCATAACCTATCTAATTAATATTTGTTGGGATGAATCCTTATGATGTAGGGTTGGATCTCAATGGCTAGTGATCGTAAGACTATTCTACTACTTCTACTCCACTAATTAATTGATATAAATTGGACCTAAATTCTTAGTGTTATATATATATATATATATCTTTAATCGATATTTATTGGTAAGAAAAAGTCGATTATCCAATACATCTTAATCATATTGGCCTTTAAAACATTTATAAGAATAATTTAATAAGTTTTCTCATATGCTTAGTTTATTATAGGGATTAAATTGAAAATTAATTGAAATTTCGTGAATGAATCATATAAAAGGAAATTGATTTTGCAACCACTTCGTCAAGAACTTGGTGGAACACCCACATTGAATATATTGAGTGACCAATGTATTAGACAAATTAGACATGCGAAGCACTTAAACGCATGCATTTAATGACAATTATAACAGACAATAATACCGTAATGTCCCAATTTATATTTCTGTCGCAATTAAGAATTAAGGTGGTTGAATTGAACTATATTCTCTCTTTTGGACCGCTCTGCGTTCTCGTTAGGTACGAGAAGCACTGTATTCATGCATTTAGTATTCGTCTTCCATCGTGAATCGGCCATACTTAAATCACGATGTGCAATGGTCACCTTTCGTTCTTTGTTTAGTCAACGTCAGAAAAGTTGTGCCCTGTGATGGGGAAAGCATATGAGGCAAATGTTTAATGGTGTGTGCTTCGCATGACATCGTTGATTTCAACGTCGGAGCAATTGCCTGCATGTCATTCGCCGGAGGAGAAAGTTTACCTGCGTTGTGTTGCCCACTACCCTGAGGGTTGACCTGCACGAAACAAGGAAAAGGTCAACCATGTCCTCCTGCTGTCTTTGTCCTTCTTGTCCTCAAACCACCCCAGCATTGTTCCTCGATCTCTGCTGCTTCGATGTCGATCCTTGATGAGTTATCATGTCTTTACGTAGCTGACAATGGAGTTCGTTCCGTTTTCTTCTCCCGTCATCGGCCCTTCTGCTAGTGGCGTATGGAATCCGATTGAGGAGCTGGTCGGAGATTGTCCGTTCCGGCTCAGAAGCACACCTCTCGCGAGCGTCGAGGAACGACGTACGTCCGCAGCAGAATGAGAGGTACCAAAGCAGAACCACGGAAACGCGCCGTCAAGAAGTGGTTCTCGAAGGTGGTTCCGGCGATGGAAGGTTGCGCCAGAACCTCCGACAGCTCGAAAGCTGCCGCCGGCGTCTTCGAGGGCCAGAGTAGCAAGCAGAAGAAGAAGAAGAAGAAGTGCCTCGCCGGTTGTTGCTCCAAGAGCTGCTGGTGCACATGCAAGAGCAGCAAGAGATCGGCCTATAAGCATCATCAGAGCAGAAAAGATGACGACGATGTGGCTGTAAGATTGCCTCCTGTCTCTCCCGGAAGCAGAGGTACCGACAACGTGGATGCGGCGGAGATGCCGACTCTAAGAACAGCAAGAGACGTCTTCATTGTCGCTGAGAGGTTGCCCCCTGGTCCTGCCAGGGAGTTGCCCGTGCCGAATCCCATTGTTGGACAGGAGGTGTGCCTGAAGACGGCCCTCGGTTACCTTGCAGATGATGCAGTAGGCGTGGTGGGGATATATGGCACAGGGGGCATCGGTAAGACCACCCTCTCGAGGAGCATCAACAACCAGTTCTGCGGCAGCGCTGCAAGAACCGAGTTTGATCATGTGATGCTTGCTGTGGTCGGTAAAGATCCCGATATCAAGAAGCTCCAGGGAGCCATAGCATACGAGGTCGGATTGCTCCTCAACGACGATGATAGCGAGGTCGTCCGAGCTGCCGCCATCTTCGACTTCCTGAAGGCGAGGAGCTTCTTGATGCTGTTGGATGACCTTTGGGCACCTCTGGAACTGGCAAAGGTTGGAATCCCGCAACCGTCGAGCGACAGCGCCATCGGACGCAAGCAAAAGCTGATGATCTCGACGCGGCTGGTGGACATCGCTGGAAGAATGCAAGCTCACAAGATCCTCATTTTGGAATGCCTGAAGTGGGAGGAGGCGTGGAACCTATTCAAATCCACGGTCGGCGAGGATACCGTGGGAGATCAAAGAATCCGAAGCTTTGCGGTCACGCTCGCAAAGGAGTGCCGCGGCTTGCCGCTTGCTCTTGTCACGATGGGGTCGGCGATGGCCGCAAAGAAGACGGCTGAGGAGTGGCAAAGCGTGATCTCGTCGATCAAAACCTCGCCGCTCCATGAAATCTCAAGTGCAGAGGATGAATCGCTTGCTCTTCTGCACGTTAGCTGCGGAAGCTTGAGAGATCATAGGATGAGACAGTGCTTTTCGTCTTGTTCTTTGTGGCCCGAAGGCTATCACATGTCGAAGGAAAACCTCATCAGGTCTTGGATGGGTCTGGGATCAACACACCATTTGGATGACATCAATGAAGCTTATAACGTCGGGAACGCCATGATCGAAACCCTGAAAGCTTCGTCCTTGTTGAAGAACAGCGAAAGGAGCTACAGTCGTCTAGAGATGCACGATGTTGTTCGAGAGATGGCCTCATGGATTGCTTCCGAGGAAGGGAGCAGCAGAAACAAATGGTCGGTGGGAGCCAACAGCAGTGGTCGAACAGGATGGGATGAGTGGAGCAGAGCAGAGACGATATCCCTCATGTTCAAGGACATTGCAGCACTCCCTGATTCATGCAATTGCCCCGACCTCCAATCTTTGATCCTTCGAGGAAACAAGCGTCTTTCCAAGATCCCAAATGGACTGTTTCCCTGCATGATAGCTCTGAGGTACTTGGATCTGTCTCACACTGGCATCTTGCGCCTCCCTGCAGAGGTTGGCACATTGGTGAACTTGCAGTTCCTCGATCTTTCGTACACAAAAATCGCATGCTTGCCGGAGGAGATGCGAGAGTTGACGAGCTTGAGGCATTTGGAGTTGGAGGGAACGACGGAGCTCAGGACGATTCCTCGTGGAGTGATCTCAAGCCTGGGAATGCTGCAGGTACTGAACCTGTACATGAGTGGCTTCGCGAACTGGAATTGGCTTTCGGTGCGTGGTCACCGTGGCGTAACCTTCGAAGAGCTGGTGTCCTTGCCGAAACTAAGGTCTGTCGGATTCACCGTGAGGAACATTCCATCTCTGCTCAGGCTTTTCAGCATACGCCATGTATCGACGCACTCCCTGACCATCAGAGAGCTGCGAGGCTTGATCTCTCTCCATCTGTTGCCGGCACTGCTCAGCAGAAACAAGATGGGGAGGCTCAGAAACCTCACGGTCGAATCCAGCCGGTGCTTGAAGGAATTGGTCATGGGAGAGGAGGCTGATGACGCTCCGAATTGGAGACTGCATCAGCTAGAGGTTCTCAATTTGGTGTGCCTCCCGGAGCTAGAAAGGGTCATCTGGAGAGGCGTTCCACCTCATGCTTGCCTACCTAACCTTCGCTTTCTATCCCTTCTCTGCTGCAACAGCCTCAAGAACATCACATGGATTTTGCATCTTCCACTCCTCCAAGAACTCTACGTACAGAACTGCGACGAAATGGAGCGCGTGATGGAGGAGGAAAAAGCAGAGAAGATCGGAACCCCATTACCCAATCTCAGATACATCTATCTTCGCGACCTGAAGAAGTTGGTGAGCATTAAAGATCACGCTTTGCCATTCCCTGGTCTGGAGAGGATTCTCGTGTACAACTGTTGGGAGCTGAAGCAGCTTCCCTTGGGAGCAAAGAGTGCAGAGAAGTTGAGGATGATATTTGGAGAGAGAGGGTGGTGGGAGAGGTTGGAGTGGGGAAATCAGAGCATCAAATCTGTGTTCGCCTCATGTTTCAGAGAAATCCCTGCTGGATATGAACCAAGCATGAAGATCTTGGATGGTCTTTGACGACATCCTGGTCTCGCACAGACAGATCACAGAGTACTTCTCACGTAAAATTTGGTACTTCATCTCATAATATTATCATCCAAGTCTAAGCATCATTACAGCAAGAGATCAACAACATCAAACATCAAACATCAAAACGCAGGAACGAATCATAATTACAGCAACACCACAGTCATCCGCATCTCCTCAAGAACAAGCTAATCTCTGCGGTGGACCGGCGAGGAATCATCCCGAGGAGACCGCGAGGAGGACGACGACGATGGCGAGGCCTCGCCGCCGGGAGGCATGTCGGAGAGGAAGGCCAGCCAGCGGCGGACGCTCACCGTCCGGGCCGGCCGGAAGCTGCGGGACCTCATCCTGTTGGTGGAGAAGACGTCGGAGGACTTGGTGAGGATGAGGTAGACCAGCGCTTGAACGAGTGCGAAGATGATCACCTTCGTAAGCACATCACTGACGCCGGAGGAGAATTCGTCCATGGCGGGGGCCATACCGAGGAGGATCTCAACGATGGGAGTTCTGCAGCCGACAGAGGCGGTCGAGCCCAGTAATATAGCCTTTCTCCAAGTCAAATCCTTGACTTCTACGTCATCATTACCCGGCGGTGGAGGTGCCAACCATGGCGGACGCGGGTTGTGCGAGTCCCGAGGATGAAACGTGCACGGCATCGGCGAAGGAAACGAGCACGTGAAGAAGAGATTTGTAGCTTCTGATCCGGTTCCTAAAAGTGGACCCGAGAACATTCCAAGACGTCTTACGTGGGCATAGGTTTGACCATGCGACACGAGAAGATTTGACCGGCGTCATGCGTTGACCAGATCTAACTTTGCTTATTCTGCAAGAAATAATCGCACCGATAACTGTGCAGGGTGATCGAAATCTCCTACTATAATTAAGGCTTTATATATATTGTTTAGGGCGTTACAACAAATTCGTCGCTTTGGCCGAGTGGTTAAGGCGTGTGCCTGCTAAGTACATGGGGTTCCCCCGCGAGAGTTCGAATCTCTCAGGCGACGTAAAAAGCTTATTTTTATTTTTATTAAAATTAAACAAAGGAAAATAAATTATTTTTATTATATATATATATTATTTTTATTCGTATGTGACTAATTCTAAAAATAAAATTAAAATCAAAAAAGTTTTTTTTTTATCTTTATTAAAATCAAACACATCTCATAATATTATCATCCAAGTCTAAGCATCATTACAGCAAGAGATCAACAACATCAAACATCAAACATCAAAACGCAGGAACGAATCATAATTACAGCAACACCACAGTCATCCGCATCTCCTCAAGAACAAGCTAATCTCTGCGGTGGACCGGCGAGGAATCATCCCGAGGAGACCGCGAGGAGGACGACGACGATGGCGAGGCCTCGCCGCCGGGAGGCATGTCGGAGAGGAAGGCCAGCCAGCGGCGGACGCTCACCGTCCGGGCCGGCCGGAAAGTGCGAGCCCCAGTACAATTGGCGGTGAAGACGTCGGAGGACTTGGTGAGGATGAGGTAGACCAGCGCTTGAACGAGTGCGAAGATGATCACCTTCGTAAGCACATCACTGACGCCGGAGGAGAATTCGTCCATGGCGGGGGCCATACCGAGGAGGATCTCAACGATGGGAGTTCTGCAGCCGACAGAGGCGGTCGAGCCCAGTAATATAGCCTTTCTCCAAGTCAAATCCTTGACTTCTACGTCATCATTACCCGGCGGTGGAGGTGCCAACCATGGCGGACGCGGGTTGTGCGAGTCCCGAGGATGAAACGTGCACGGCATCGGCGAAGGAAACGAGCACGTGAAGAAGAGATTTGTAGCTTCTGATCCGGTTCCTAAAAGTGGACCCGAGAACATTCCAAGACGTCTTACGTGGGCATAGGTTTGACCATGCGACACGAGAAGATTTGACCGGCGTCATGCGTTGACCAGATCTAACTTTGCTTATTCTGCAAGAAATAATCGCACCGATAACTGTGCAGGGTGATCGAAATCTCCTACTATAATTAAGGCTTTATATATATTGTTTAGGGCGTTACAACAAATTCGTCGCTTTGGCCGAGTGGTTAAGGCGTGTGCCTGCTAAGTACATGGGGTTCCCCCGCGAGAGTTCGAATCTCTCAGGCGACGTAAAAAGCTTATTTTTATTTTTATTAAAATTAAACAAAGGAAAATAAATTATTTTTATTATATATATATATTATTTTTATTCGTATGTGACTAATGCTAAAAATAAAATTAAAATCAAACAAAGGAAAATAAATTATGTTGAGAAAAAAGTATATATTATTTTAATTTTTGTTTTATATATATATATATGTGGGTAATTTCATTAATAAAAAATAAAATCAAACAAGGAAGAAAAAACATTGATAGAAAAAATTCCACGGTTCACATTCATGATTAGATATGTGGTTTTGTTGAAGGAAATCGAATGACATCTTCTGGAAGAAGATTGAAATTGGAGGACAAAAAAACAAGGAAGAACAGAGATTGAATTTGAAAGTTTTGGTATGACAAGGAATTTTTAGTCTTCGGAGGTGGAATCAGTCTTGTCTTCACCACTATCTATAGGTTCTAAAACAGTCCCAATTTATCACTGCCTTTGTTATTTGGATATATGGATCTCTAAAACGATCAAATTGAACGAAGAATATAATGTTTTGATTTGAGTACTCTTAGGATTTGTTCTTTGTAGCAGATTTAAAGAGGTCAAGAGCAAAGTTGTTTGAAGTTTACATTGGTTTGAGTTTGTGTTTGATCAAACTCAGGAGAGAATTTTATTAGTTCTATTTCATTAAGTTTATATGATAAAAAGTTTAGTTGTCTTGTAAATGCAGATAAGAAAAATCAGGCCACATAAATCTTATACTCAATGTTTAGCATCTATATTTTTATTATTAATTCATTTAATTATTCTTTTGATATTAAGGTTTCTCTATGTAAAATTAGATGCCCCTTTGATTTTTTTTTTCAAATGATGCTCATATTTCTTATAATTTTATAAATATCTCTTATCGTCGCTTATTATTCCATCGCTTTCCATCACATTGGTCATTATCTCTCTCTATGTATCATAATTATTGATCTTGACAAAAAGGAAATGAAATTGTCATAACAGGGTTTCTCACCTATCTTTTCTTGCATGACCCATCGTGTTAGGTACTGCTCGCACATCCATCTGTCATTCTATCTCTCTATGCATCATTGTAGGCGTCGTCATCGTCGATCCAACCCTCATCTTTGATAGATCCTACTCCTGCTATTACCTCAAGGACCCAAAAGGTTCGCACTACCCCACTCTTCATCGACATCAATGACACTTGTTTGTTATCTTGCTATACTCCTATCAGTAGTTTCTCGTCCGATGACGTCTCACTTGATTCTTGTATTCTAGCTTATCACTTCTAAAACCCTTAATATTATATTACTGTAAATATTAAAAGTTAAAAAAAAATATATTTTTCAGGGAAAAAAATCATCTAATGTTATATTACTCTAGATATTAAAAGACGAGCGAAGAACAGGGATGGCCATTGATGTCCTCTGCAATAACCTTCACATGCAAACAGAGGCCGCCGTGGGGTACCGTTCGTACCTCACCACAACATAGGAAGAAGAAGAAGGAACGGTTGATGGAATCGAGGGTTCGGATCATACGGGTTTCTTTACCGAAGCTCTTCGTCTCTCGAGGCGAGAGCAAGAAATATCTTTCCGACAAGTTGTCTTCTTCCCCGCGGCGAACAGACGACGTAACAGATGATCGGATGGCTCACTTGGAATCTCTGCATCTGTGTTTCCGTAAGCACGATGATTCTAACAGCTGATAGTCCACCACAGTAATCAGTCACCGGCGAGGAACCTAATCGAAGGTGTTGTGGCCGTCTCCTCCGCGGACAAGATTGATTCCGAATCCAATCCATAACACGCCACCTTGTCCTCATCTCGGCAGGTGGCGACGCAGGCGGAGAGTGCGGGTCACGTGGCCGCCACCGGCGGGCTTCCGGACGACACGGCACGTGACAGAAGCATTGCGATGGCGATATCCTCCTGCTTGGTTTGGTTTCCTCCGCATCTCCGGTGGTCCATCTGCCTGCCAATAATTCTGAATCCAAACAGAAGAGAGAAGAAGCGATAAAAAGCCTTCTGCCAATAATCTTCTTCATGCACAGCAACACATATTTTCCCTTCCTTCTTGTGGACGGCACTGCAGTAGCAAACATCGAGTCACGTCCATCACACTCTGTACTCTCTTCCATTAGAAACAGTCCTGCCTTTGTGTGGCCACAAAGTCAGCAAGCCTTTCAATACCAACCAAACCCAGTGGTTTAGATCTATTCTTATTCATATATATATATATATATATATATATATATATAGTCAATTTGAGCTTAGGAATTGAATAGTCTTTTAGCAGAGTAAGATTTGATGAAAATGCATAAATTAATTAATGAGTAAAAATGATGAGGATAATGATGGTGATAAGACTCAGGCTTACGTCAGCTACCTCAGATGACGTCCCGCGCCTCGGTGGACCTGACAGCACCTGGTCAAACAGTCCGAAACGCCAACCGAGGCACATTAATGATCGACTCAGGCCCGGCCTCTCACGCCACGCCAACACTGCAGTCAGACGTTTCCAGGAATACGATCCTGCTCCATGCAAAACAGGCACATCAGACATAGTGAGTCACTTTATAAAAGCCCCGCTCCTGAGGAGAAATGAAGGAGATGACGCAATGGAGAAAAGGGGAGATCCAACATACACAAATAGACCTCTTCACTCCATCTGACTTGATGGTGGGAGGGAGAGGGGACACACCCTTTAACTCCACTTACTAACTTGATCGTCGGAGGGGTCGGGCCGAGTTACCGACCCGACCTGTGTGTAGGTGGAAGGACGCAGCCACTTTTTCACTAGGATGAGGAGAGGAACCCCTCCCCGCGAGACGCGCCGACGCGATCCGACGCATTCGACCGGCCACACCAGCAAACCCCAAGGGACCCGGAGCAAGACCCCCGACCATTCGGATCCGAACCAAGCCGTGTCGACCCCAAGGCCACGGCATAAAATTGTTTACACCAACAAAAAATATCATAAAATAGGAAGGAGATAAATTAATTGATATTATTATTATTATTATTATTATATCATTTGAAATCGAAGAGTTCCTCTTTTATGTAAAATCGAGTTGTATATATAACATTTTAATTATGCTAAAAACTTTACATGCTGATTGATGAAATATAAAAAATTGGGCCTTGATTACTGTACATAATATTTTTAAAATGGAAACTTGCCAAATAGAGAAACTTCAACATGGCTTATTAATATTCAAACACATCAATCCATGTTCATTGACATAAATAAATTAATAAGTTAAGCTGCACAAAGAATGCCTAATTCTGACCTTTCTTTTCTCTTTATTCTAATATTGCTGAACACATGCATGTCTGTGCATCATCTTCTTTTATCTATTCCGTCAATTCACAAACAAATATATAAAAGAGAAAGTGATGCAAATGATAAGTATTAATATGTAATATATAATGAATATCTTATGCTAATTTTATTATAACTTCCTAAATCAATCAAAATTTGTCCCGATCCATCACCACATCTACCATCTCAAATCAAATCATAACGAAAAAAAAGTTAAATCTCAATTAAATCATCATCTATCGTCGTTGTATATATAACATTTTAATTATGCTAAAAAGTTAATTCTCAATTAAATCATCATCTATCGTCGTTGACTTGTTCACGACAACTCACAAAATATTATATTTTGGGTACGCACTATAATTTTACCCTCCTAGATATTAGTTCCTCTCCTCGATCGATACGATACGAAACTAAATATAATTATTATTGATAGTAAATATTTTAATAATATTATTTTTAATATAATTAATATTTTTAAAAATAAGTATAATTACTCTATATTCATTCATCCCTCGAAAATATTTTAAATTGATGGTCAAATTTGATGATGTATTTAATCTTAAATGCTACAGAAGAAAGTATGAAACCGGCCTTTCCAAGCTAAATTTTCAAAACATTAAATTAGAGAGAGAGAGAGAGAGAGAGAGTAAAGTGTTGGATAAGTCGGCGTGAGAATAGCAAGAGGAAGACAAGAAACGGGCCTTGCGGTGTACGTTGGTCAGGTGGGGCAATTGGTCATGTCTATATATACGAACACCGATCCGTCTCTCCTTCTCTCTTATCCTTGTGTTTGGATCGTTGATCGCCTTTGCGGTGGGTGGGTGGGTGACAGAGAGATCATGGCGGGAGGGGAGAACGGGATGGTGGAGGAGGAGAAGGAGGTGAGGGCGCCGCTGCTGGCCGCCGTCCGCCGGGTACCGCGTAAGAACTCGGTGAACTCGATGAGGGGCGAGTTCGTGGCCAGGTTGCCGGAGAAGGTGAAGCACGGGGTCGACCCGGAGCGTCCCTTCACCATCGACGTCTCCCGGACCAGGGACCTCCTCGAAGGTTCGGGCCGTCCCTTAAAGATCCCTTCTTGCGTTTCTTTTTCCTTTTTCCTCTCCCCATTTCCGGTTTCAGTTTTTGACATGTGATTTCCCTGTAATCCATTTGGTTTCTTTTGTTTCTTTCATCTTCTGTGGAATAAAAGCAGCCAATTTTCGTCTTCCCCGTCGGAAGCAATCCGTAGCTTACGTTTGATAGGCTAAAAGCTTGTGCTTTTCTTTATCCCCCTTTTGATCGCAGAATAGGTTGACCTTTTGCCTCCCTTTTCGTTTCTTGGCGTTGAAAATGGCAAAAGTGACGTGAGCTGCAATAGTTTAAGAATTCCTCTTTTGTTAACCTACATGATTGACTAGGGTAACCGGTCAACTTCTTGTCGAAGTATATAAATTGATCTATGGAATCCCTCTCAAAATCTCAGATCGAGATTCCCGATTGAGGTGCATTGATCGTACTAGTCTCTTGTATTTCTTGATGATATTTCGATGGAGTTCAACTTTATTTCCTTTCAATTTCTCGGGGGATTGGGGTGTTGGGAAATCCCTCTTTTGCTATTTCTGTATGAAGAACTAAAAATTGTTGTTTTGGAGACTGTTGTTCACTGATTGGTAGGTTCTAATGCTTGTGGAATGTCTATGTTTTAATTTCTATGTTGATTGCAGGGGAAAAGGAATACTATGAGAAGCAGTTTGCAACCCTAAGATCCTTTGAGGAAGTGGACTCATTGAATACACCTAATGTAGTTGATGAAGCTCTGGACCTTGAAGAGCAAAAGCAGAGTGAATTTGCCATGAAAATCTCCAACTATGCAAACATTGCGCTCTTGGCACTGAAGGTGATTGATTGATTGATTGACTGATTTCTTGGAGCCTTAGAAACGAAAGAAAAACAAGAGATTTTAGCATGCTAGTTAGTGAGTGTGTAATTAATTTATCGGTTTTTCGATATCGGAGGACATGTTTCACAAAATGGCAAACTAAAGTGAATTTTCGACTGCAGATTTATGCTACCATACGAAGCGGATCCATAGCTATTGCTGCTTCAACACTTGATTCATTGCTAGATCTTATGGCGGGCGGCATTCTCTGGTTTACTCATCTTTCCATGAAAAACATAAACATATACAAGTACCCGATCGGCAAGTTGCGCGTTCAACCGGTCGGCATCATCGTATTTGCTGCTATCATGGCCACTTTAGGTGCATGTTTCATTTGAAATCTGGATTCTCTTCATATCTGAAATTTTGCTTAGAAGCTCTAATTTGAGTGCTGCCTTTTGAATCCATGACATTCATGTGGAATTTGCTTTGCAAAGGTCTAATTCAACTCCTACTTGCTACACCATGAAAGTAGGCTATTGATACGGTGTGGTTCATAACATGATCAGGATTTCTGGATGTATTATTATGCATCAGAAATCAGAGCAAGTTGTGGAGGACTACTGCCTCTTGTTGCTACTTATGTTAGACTTGAAATCTTGACTAAAATAGCAAGACAACTTAGGAAGCATTTGTCAGCACAGGTCCTACCACATGCTTAGATCTTTTGTTTTGGCACTGTGATAGGCAAATACCATGGCTGGTGTCAGGAATTATCAGCATGCCCATAGGATATGAAGAAGCTGAAGACATAAAGTGAACTGTGGAAACTATGACACAGAAAATGAGACTTCGTGGTAAAGACCTATTGACTTGTCATTGTCTGGATATAGAAAAACTCATGTAATCCAAACATGTCATGGTCTGTGTAGAATGATCAGATCTTCTATCTTATACAAAATGCTTGAGAGGATGATTGTAGTACTTGCTACATCTATTTGTCGGTATGTAATATCACCACCTATGCCATGTTCTATTAGGATTTCAAGTTTTTGTTCAAGCTCTGGAACGCCTGATTGAGAACAAGCCTGCGGACAAGATGACCTCGGCTCAACTGGTGTGGCTGTATTCGATCATGCTGACTGCCACTTTTGTAAAACTAGCTCTGTGGCTTTACTGCAGGACCTCCGGAAACAATATCGTCCGTGCCTATGCTAAGGTCCTACTACTACTAATTTTTCCTCTTTGATTGATGGTTTGTATGTAGTTTTTTTTTTTTTAAGACATTGAGTATCAATCATGTTGATATCAAAGACTTGTTATCCATAACCAGGACCATTACTTTGATGTTGTGACCAATGTTCTTGGCCTGGCTGCTGCTATTCTTGGCGATAAGTTCTACTGGTGGATCGATCCTTCTGGGGCTATTATTCTCGCGATCTATACGATTACAAATTGGTCTGGAACCGTATGGGAGAATGCAGGTCTGATGGGCCATTCATTTAGCAGTAGCATCTTTTTTTACTAACATATATACTGTTCTTTCTTGTCTAATTGAATTATTCTTGATTGCAGTCTCACTGATTGGTCAGTCAGCTCCACCTGAGATGCTCCAGAAATTAACTTACCTTGTGATAAGGCATCATCCTCGGATTAAACGTGTCGATACCGTCCGAGCATATACGTTTGGGGTCCTTTACTTTGTGGAGGTGATTTGGTGGTGTGATCTTTCTCGTTGTCGTCCTGAAGTAGATAGAAGATGGAACTATTGCTCTTCTGTCGAGTTAAAAGTGTGGCTCTGTCCACCTGCAGGTTGACATCGAACTCCCAGAAGATTTACCTCTGAAAGAAGCCCATGCGATCGGAGAATCGCTGCAGATAAAGATCGAGGAACTACCAGAGGTCGAACGCGCATTTGTGCATCTCGACTTCGAATGCGACCACAAGCCGGAGCACTCCATACTCGTCAAGCTGCCCAACTCCCAAGCTTGAGCTGCATGCATCATCTGTGTTTATGGTCATCTGCTTTAACCATGAACAGTTCTCAAGGTGTGTGTATATGAAACATGAGTTCCTGAAGGCTTTCTTTTGGATAAAGGTACCCTAGGATGATGGTTCTTGATCTCTCTTTTGGTGGATTTGGTCCTCCACCACCAGTTTGGCTTGAGAATGCGAAGTATATTCATGGAGAATCTTTGATGCTTGTGATGATTTGTTTGGACGGTGAACTTTTAATTGCTGGGGTGATGTGTATTCTTTTGGAAGGTGGAGGAAATCAAAGTTACTTATTGTAGAACAACAGGACATGAACAGAGATGGTTGACATGCATATCATCAAAGAAACCGAGCCTCTAGAGACATTGCTTCAAGTTTAGGAAATCTATTTCGATACAAACATACTAAATGGCATTCTGTTAATTGTTTCAGGCTCTCCAAATAAGTTAATTGATGTAGTCTTCCCTAATACTGATGTTCTATTATACCTCAAATCCTCAGTCATAATCTCACATCAGGGCTTCGTACATAACTAGTCATGACAAATGTATCAAAATCACAGATACAAAGACACAAGAAAAGATTTCATTTTTTTGGAGATTAGCGTGAAAGGATTTCAGCAAAGAGCAATCAATTTTCAAGATAATACTCAATTACGGAATACCGAGATCTACATCAAGCAAGGACAATCAAATTTCAAGAAAACCAAGGGAAAGAAGCAATTTCACCAATTTTGATGCATCGGGGGGTTCAGGATCCGCACCTCTATCGCATTGGATCAAGCGATCAGCTGGTCTTGGGATCGGGCATCGGGAAGAGCCCAGCCCCGGCGGCGCCTCTCGGGGGCGCGAAACCCAGGAACTTCTGCAGATTGGTACGGATGATGATGGAGCAGAGGAAGTACAAGAACACCATGGAGAGCAGTCGGTGGGGTCGGTCCCGGGCAGGCCGCGGTGGCTCATCTTGAGGACCAGCGGGATGGGCACGAAGGGGAGCTTGGCCACCACACGGCCCTCGAAGAGGGAGTTGAGGAGACCGAATACCACGAAGAGGACGGCCGCGACGACGGCGCCGGACTTGAACTTGGAGAGGGAGAAGTCGCGGGTGGCGTCCTTGAGGCTGGTCTCCACGCGACGACACGGACGAGGAGGACGGAGCGGAGGTGGACTTCATGGAGTCGAACTTCTTGGAGGCCTTATCGATGGAGGAGCGGAGGGACTTGTAGGCGGAGGTGCGGTAGATGAGGAGCCAGGAGATGGCCTCGCAGAGAAAGGCGGTGCAGAAGGAGATGCCTGATACGGCATATTTTGGCAGCGAACACGTCACCACACGCCAAAGTTAGAGCCCCACGCCGCACGTCCCGTCCAAGGCGTACCTAGAGAATACGCATTATGTCCCATCCCGGAAGCTCGGGGCGGTATCGTATGATGTCGCTCTGCACGTCTCGGAACGACGACCAATTAGAAGGGTCGTCCCATCCCTCGGGGACAACAGCGACGCCAAACCGATGCACCCTTAGTCCTCGCGCCATAGTATAAAACCTTCGGTCGGCCTTCAGCCAAGAGGAGGTAAGAAATAACACACGACGAAGGAAAAAACCATCCCTCCTCGTTACTAACTTACTCATTGAAGGGGGCACAGCCGGACACCACCCGGCGAAGGTCATTTTTGCAGGAGGGCGACCACTCATCGACGACGAGGGACTCGGCGCGGGAGCGCGATCCACCCGGCAACGAGGAGTTGTCAATCACCCTCGATCCCGACCACTGCCAACCAATACTCCTTCAAAAGAGCTCAACCGCCTCATCATCCAGATCACCCTGCTAAAAGCTCCCGACATCGACCCGTGAACCTAGCCGTGCTGACTCACCAGCCACGACATATTTGTTCCCTAACAGTTTGGCACTAGAGGAAGGGCCATGTCGCTGGAGCATCTGGTTGGAGCTCTCCTCGAGGGAGAACCACCTACCGACCTCCCTTTTGTCGAACTCGAAAGCCAGGTCCCTCCCACTCCCAGAGATGGCAGGATTCTGGCCTCGATGCCAGATCGCTATTGGCGCTTGTTCAACGACCCAGGGTTGTCGCCCCCCGGATTCACCATAGGGCCCTCGGTTGCGACTCCCGAGGCATTCCTCGGCTTGTCCAAGCAGGTGCAGGCCATGGTAGGCATGATGCAGATGCTCGCTCAACTTATTCCTCGGATCGTGCAGTTAGCGACTCCCCCAACCGACACGACTCGGCAGAGACCGAACGGGGAGCAGGTCGAGACTAGGGAAGCCTGAGAGCAAGCGATAGACTCGAGAAGTCCGCCCGGATAGAACGTTCCCGCAACCTGCCGAGCCACCCTACCCTATTCCGAGCCTGATATCATATCATCTGACTCGGCGGACGACTCGCTTAGGGCCCAGCTATCTCGGGTCAATCAACGCTTGGACGAATTCCAGCGCGAGTTCCGAAAATCGTGGAGCGAGTCCAGCGAAGACGGCTCAAGCGAGTCTCCTTTCACTCAGGAAGTACAAGACAAGCCAGTGCCCCTCAACTTCAGGCTGCCGACATTGGAGATGTACGATGGCAGCTCTGATCCCGCGGAGCACGTCTCCGCGTTCCGGGCTCAAATGGTCCTCTACGACACCTCCGATGCATTGATGTGCCGAGCATTTCCAACCACCCTGAGGGGACCGGCACGAACATGGTTCAGTCGGCTACGCCAATTCTCAGTCTCATCCTTCAACCAGCTTACCGGGGAGTTCGAGCAAAACTTCCTCGCCAGCGCGCGACCTAGGCCTTCCATGGCTACCTTGCTCGCGCTATCCCAACGCGAAGATGAGTCGCTCTCTCAGTTCGTGACATGCTTTGTCATCGAGATCCGAGGATTCCCGGACGCTCACCCCTCTTTAATCATGCAGGCATTTCTAATGGGCTTGAAGCCTTCAAGGTTCTTTTGGTCATTGATCGAGAAGCCGCCAGTAACCATCCCCGAGATGCTCCAGCGAGCCAACCAGTACATCGCCGCCAAAGCTTTGATGGCGGGAAAGCGCAGGGACAGCAAGAGGCCAAGGGCGGAACAATCCTAGGGAACGACCTCAGCAGTCCCGGTGCAACCCCGCCAGAGGCCCGACTAACAAGAGCTACTGCTCCCGAGGCCCCCGCCTCTCCCTTTGAGCACATTCCACCGGGACCATGGCCACGGCACGGAAGATTGCTGTGAGCTCCAAAATCAAATCGAGGACTTGATCCAAAAAGGTCACCTCGGGCGCTATCTCAAGGAATCCCGAGAAGCGACTTCACGTCCCAAGGGACCCATCGAAAGATGCCTCGTCATCCAAAATCTCCCGCCGAAAAGCCACTCGCGACAAGAGGTCCACAGGTTCGCCAGTTCGATTCCCGACCTGCAGCTCGCCAGCCCAGCTCTTGCCCGAGCCTCGTCAAATCGTTTCCCGACCTATGGCTCGCCGTCCCAGCTCTTGCCCGAGCCTCGCCGGATTGTTTCCCGACCTGCGCTTCGCTGGCCCAACTCCTGGCCGAGCCTCGCCGAATCGTTTCCCGACCTGTGCCTCATCGGCCCAGCTCTTGCCCGAGCAGCTCCAGATCGGTTCTCGACCTGAGGCTTGCCGGCCCCCAAGTTCAGAACCGAGCTTAATCAACTCGGCCCCCAGGTTCGGAATCGAGCTTAATCAACTCGGCCCCCAGGTTCGGAATCGAGCTTAATCAACTCGGCCCCCAGGTTCGGAATCGAGCTTAATCAACTCGGCCCCCAGGTTCGGAATCGAGCTTAATCAACTCGGCCCCCAGGTTCGGAATCGAGCTTAATCAACTCGGCCCCCAGGTTCGGAATCGAGCTTAATCAACTCGGCCCCCAGGTTCGGAATCGAGCTTAATCAACTCGGCCCCCAGGTTCGGAATCGAGCTTAATCAACTCGGCCCCCAGGTTCGGAACCGAACTTAAATCGCTCGGCCCCCATGATCAATCCGGAACCGAGCTCAAATTGCTCGGCCCCAAGATCAATTCGGAACCGAGCTCAACCGCTCGACCCCCAGATCTGATTCCCTACCCAGGTCGCTCCAGATCGCCCCCGACTAGCGACCCGCTGTCATCGAATCCGGAACCGAGCTCAAACTGCTCGACCCCCAAGATCAATTTGGAACCGAGCTTAGCCACTCGGCCCCCAGATTTGATTCCCTACCCGGGTCGCTCCATATCGTCCCCGATTGGTGACTCGTCAGCACCCCAAGCTCGATTCCTGCCCGGGTCGCCCCAAATCGCTCTCGACAGGCGACCCACTGGCACTAAAGCCCGAGCCCGAGTATAATCACTCAGCTCGCAATTCCAGCTCCCACTCGGGTCACTCCAGATCGCACTCGACAAGCGACCCGCCGGCACCAAGACCGCAGCTTGAGCATAGTCGCTCGGCCCACAAGTTTGGCTCTTGCCCTGGTCGCCCCAGATCGCTCTTGATAGGCGACCCGTCGACACCGAGACCGTAGCCCGAGCATAGTCGCTCGACCCACAGGTCTGGCTCTTGCTCGGGTCGCCCCAGATCGCTCTCGACAGGCGGCCCACTGGCAGTATAATCACTCGGCTCCCGATTCCAGCTTCTGCCCGGGTCACCCCAGTTCGCTCTCGACAGGTGACCCGCCGGCACGAAACTTGAACCGAGTATAGTTGCTCGGCCCGCAGGTCTGGCGTTTGCCCGGGTCGCTCCAGATCGCTCTCGACAGGTGACCCACTGGCACCAAAGCCCGAGCTCGAGTATAATCACTCGGTTCCCGATTCCAGCTTCTGCCAGGGTCACCCCAGATCGCTCTCGACAGGCGACCCGCCGGCACGAAACCTGAGCTGAGCATAGTCGCTCGGCCCACAGGTCTGGCTTTTGCCCGGGTCGCCCCAGATCACTCTCGACAAGCAACTCGCCGGCACCAAAGCCCGAGCCCGAGTGACGCCTCGCGGCCGATCCGATGCCTGAGCCGCATCTCAACTAGCCTAACGCCCGAGTGACGCCTAGCGGTCGATCCGATGCTTGAGCCGCATCTCGACCAGCCTAACGCCCGAGTCACGCCTCGCGGCCGATACGATGCCCAAGTCGCATCTCGACCAACCTAACGCCCGAGTCACACCTCGCGACCGACCTGACGCCCGTCCCTGTCCGACGTCCGAGTCACTCCACGCCGATCCACGACTCGCAGCTCTAACCAGGTCACCTCGGTTCACTTGTCGAACTCGCAAAATTGAGGTCCGCAACTCCGACCCGCGCCAAACCGGTTATCCGATTGACCAATACGACAGGCCCCGATTGCCGAAACAACAAAATCAATCCGGCCCGAAGCACGGGGCGTTGCCCCTCTAATCGCCTCGCGACGAGTCGATTTCATTTTCTCTTGTAAGCAATCAGCATCTCTCCAAACTCAAGCGTGCCTCCTGGCCCGTTAAGGACCCCACGGCACGCCTTGGTAGGGAGGGAGAAGTGATACGTCATATTTTGGCAGCCTGAACACGTCACCACACGCCAAGTCAGAGCCCCATGCCGCACATCTTGTCTAGGGAGTGCGTACCTAGAGGATACGCCTCATGTCCCATCTCGGGAGCTCGGGGCGGTGTCGTCTGACATCGCTATGCATGTCTCGGAACATCGGCCGGTCAGAAGGGCTGTCCTATCCCTCGGGGACAGCGACGACGCACCCTCAGTCCTTGCGCTATAGTATAAAACCTCCGGTCGGCCTCCGGCCAAGAGGAGGTAAGAAATAACACATGACGAAGGAAGAAACCATCCCCCCTTGTTACTAACTTACTCATCGGAGGGGCCACAGCCGGACACCACCCAGCGAAGGCCATTTTTGCATGAGGGCGACCACTCACTGACGACGAGGGACTCGGCACGGGAGCGCGATCCACCCGACAGCGAGGAGTTGTCAATCACCTCTGATCCCGACCACCGCTAACCAACACTCCTTCTAGAGAGCTCGATTGCCTTATCATCCAGATCACTCTGCTGAAAGCTCCCGACATCGATCCGCGAACCTAACCGTGCTGACTCACCAGTCACAACATATTTGTTTCCTAACGATGCCCACCACCATGAGGCTGTCGACGTAGCGTAAGGACGAGAGGGCAGAAGAAGCCGCCATGGCCGGCCCACAACCCCTGTCGCCGCCGCCGCCGCCGCCGCGGCGCAGAGATCTTGCGTGGGGGGAGGTGCAGATCGCGGGCCCCAAAAAGCGAAAGCCAAGTCTTTTCTTGACGCGCCCGGTGAAAGACGAGGGCAAATAAGTGCAAACGCTATCGGAGGCGGGAAGGCCATGTCTTATGCTAATGAGGAGGTTGTTGTTAAAACGGTTAGCTGCCACACAAGGGATCCCCTGTTGGCTCCGCGACAGGGAACGAACCAATCAACGTGAATGGGACCTACGACTAATATAGTGCAAATAAACAACCAGCAATTCGTGGTCAAATGCCTCACTCAGTAATGGATGATACTTCTGATATTAGGTTAACTCATCATCACCAGATTCCAATATCTTAGTTTTAGACGAGTATTTCAGGTTTTCAAAAGAAATATGGGGAATTAATATTATTTTAAAAAAACAAATCATCTACATGAAGGCAAATCCTGTAACATCCCAACCATAGGAACTGAATGAGATACATGGGCTTTTCACGTGGTCATGTTACTAAAGATCTGTGGATTTCCTTATCTATAAGATTCTAATGGCCCCTACATGAGAAACTAGCATCTATCACGGTCAGTGTATAGAAAGAAGATGCACGCAGAATGAGGCCAGGCAAATAGATTTACAAACAAGGAAAACAAATATAGTGAAACAGCCAGCACCAGGCGGATCTGATCCAGACATCATTGATGTACATGATAATGTAAGATCACCTAAATAGCAGGAGAAGCCGGAAACTTAGGAGGTATATTTTAGCTGAAATAAATATCATGATACAGTGCGTCCGTAGCAAATTGAAGCAAGATATAGATTCTTTGCCCACTTGTCCTGCACAAGACGAAAGAGAATAGTTGTCAATCTAGGAAAGCCAACAAGAAGCAAGTGCAGGTGGCAGAAAGAATAGTTGGAAATCGAAATAAGTTGCGGTAAACTTGAATTAAGGGTAGTATAATTCTGTTACCTTTTATTTTTATTCTTATTTTAGTCAGAATGTTATTCACAAACTACAAAGACATGGCCCAAACCTAATGCATATAACATGTTTTTACTTGGAATATAGTGCAGTAGGAAATTGATACAAGTACCTTAACATGGGCACTTGGAAATGATGATGTCCGAAGGGTCTCTTGTGTCTCATCACCAGGCTTCCGCTTGGGCACACTGAGAATAAGGGCAGCCTGATCCCAGGTGGCAGCCATAGAAGTAATGCGATATCCGCCGTCCCAACGCCTGTGAATGCCCTCACTTGGATACAGGAAGTCTAATTCGACAACCTGCAAAAAGCATCAATCCAGATGCAAGCCATTTCCACTACATCAGATTCTAGTAGAGCATCAAATAATCAAATACTGAAGTAGCTCGGCTATATAAACAAGTTAGTAGGATCTATATCTTTCATAAAAGACTACCAAACAGATTGTCACAAATGTAAATCAGTTAGCATGATGATTAACTTGCAAATTATTCACATTTTAAGAACAATTTCACAGGGATAATTCTCATTTGATACACACCACAATATCATTCATTTAAATTTAAGGAAGTTGCATAACACCTGATCACTAAAACCAGCATTGCGTGACATGACAATGCCCCATCGGCTCCCAGCTGTTGCCATCGACGTGACATGAAATCCTTCTTTCCACTTCTTGTTTATCCATTTGAAGGGGAAAGACTCGCTTACTTTGTAAGACTGCTGAGTGTATTGGGTGCCTAAGGAGTTAAATTGCAGATACAATTAGAGATCAAAGATAAATTAGGGCATGAACCACATGGGCAATATTCAAGAAGATTTTAGCTCCATTACAACAAGAGAATTTTTCATGAACGTGATGCTGAAACATATCAAGGTATGTGAATAAATACAACGAGGGATATATCGGGCTACAAACTTATATGGAACTCTACAAAGACATGCTGAAACATAACCATTCAATTGCTGTTACGTATATCATATATTGCATCATTAAGTGGATCCATTCCAACGACTGTATCATTGGAAATCTCAAACTGGCTGTATTTGATTATACAAAGAAAACATTTCCTATACGTCTATGGCTATATGGCTTACCCATATCACCTACCTGACACGAGCCCCATCTATGTCTCACAAGACAACATTTACTTAGTTTTAATGCTTAAAACAGTACTTGGTTTTCAATACCAAGTTTCAAAACATAAATTGAATGACTGAACTTATACATTATAATAGTTCTATACCCACATATTCTCAATGTAAATGCTCTTCATACAATATAACATAAAAAAAGATTCTTTCTTGAATACTGTCTTTTGTTACAAAGGAGAAACCAAGTGTTATTCACAATTTATGGCAATTCAAAAGATGAGATGGTGATTAAGATCCTCCAATCAAAATGCATATGAGATAAGAATCCTGATGCATGCCAAAACCCTACAACAAAATTATTTTTTCATTCAAGCTGTACTTTTAATATGGGCAACTATTACTAAAAGGAAGAGTTAAACATCATTCTAAATTGTAGTAAATAAATTTTGAGAGCTTGGGGAGAAAGATTTTCAACCATCTGAACTTTAGGGAAACAGTTTTAAGTTTGGACTAGCCAAAAAGATTCCTTAACCCCATCAATCACCATTTACACAATATGATAACCAACATATATTTTTTTTTTTGCATGATTGTCTCGGCCTTTGACATTGCTGAGAAGATTTAAGAGTGTAAAGCACAAACATTAATTTCCAGCACAAGAGACAAACCTTTTGACATCACCACAAGAGAACTTCCATTGTTGGCACCAGCAAGAGAGGTGATATAGTAGTTTTTCTCCCATTGATCCATGATCCACTCCTGCATCACTTTTCTTCATTGATAATGACATCTTAAATGATAGCAAAAATTAATAATATAATGTGGTCATACCTTGTGAAGGAAGAATGGGGACAACTCATAGACCTGGGATGTGAAACCAGTTCCTGCATCCATAATAAGGGCCCACAAATTTGTGCACGATGCAACACAACTAATAAGCAGACCATCCTCATTTCCTCTCTCTACATGCTGTGCCAAGCGTGCATCAGCCACATTGTAGTGGTACCTGTATACAAGTTACAACATAAAAAAGGCACATCATTAATATAAGCAATCTGGAATAACCATGAGATATTGCTAATGAATACAGCCTTCCAAGAAATAATAGGGCCAATGGAAGATAAGGAAACAAAAATCTTAACATCAATGCTCTGGATTCTGCTGACAAAAAGTGAACATTTTGAATATAAAATGCCAAGGGACAGACCAAATATTTTGTTACAAAGATCATACCAATGAAGAATATTTTCCTTCCAGTTAAATAACTAAATCTCAACATCTCTTTTTTAGAACTATTAAAGATCATAGAGGATATTCAAAGCTTAACTTCATAAAGTTTGAATGCTTGATGTTTTCTGACACAATCAGTATCTCTCTACTTGTTCTGGTAAAACATGTATGCACAACAATTAAAGGGCTACAAAGATGAATATTTCAGGCCACATGCCATATCAGCATTAGATATACGCTGGATATGACACTTCTAGGAAACTTCTTGGATATGTATTGAACACTTCCTTGAAGCATCCAGATTCCTTTTATAATTATCCAAAAGGAATATTTCATGGATAATTATTGAGAAAATTTTGTTATTTTCAAGTGTTAAGATCTTTTAAGTTTAGATGAGATGGATATATGGTTAAGTGTCTTGCTTTACGTCAACCATATTAAGCACCAAATTAGGATTTATAAAGTTAAAATGATGGTATTGCTTCATTTAACTAAAAATTGGGCTATCTTCTCTACATTCATGAAGTACTACGTTACTACAGATAGTCTATTTTATGATGAATAGATCAGTGATTCCACCAATTACATATCACCATTGACCATTGATACTTTTTCTATTTTAATAATATACATAATTAGCCTCATGTGTGTGCTAAGAACATGACCTTTAGGGGGTCAGAGACAATGGCTCTCAAGAGGAAAAAAAATCCAATGTGTTGGCCACACCCACAAATCTAAGGCAAAAATAAGATAACAATAAAAACAGTCTACAATATTACCATGATCCACAAAGATTAGTACAGAGAAGGAAAATTTTCCTCAAAAAAAACCAAACAAGTGCATGAAAATCTACCTTTGTTTCATCGGAAGCCTAGCATTATACACAGAAATCCACTGGGTGGCAGGCACTCCTAAGCGAATCTTCTTCCTTTGTTGACTTTCTTCTTCTTCATCAATAGTCAATCTGCCACGTTTTTGACCAACCTGATAGATGGGATGATTTGTCATAACTTGCAACTCCAGAATTTGACAGAAAATCAAATTATAAAGACACAGAAACCACCTTTTGAGCACCATCAGTGTTAATTGGCCTAACTGCTGGATTTGGTCCAATTAATCCATCAAACAGAGAAATTAGTTTCGAGTAGTTAGGTTCCTCATCAAACTTCATGTTGACCACGATCTCAAGAAACTGCTTAAATGGTGGAGGACACAAGCAACACATCGTCTCCGGAGATGTTGACATCTTTTTCTTGCAAACTAGGAATGATTTATTATCACCCTGCGATGCACATAGACATATAAATACAAAGAGAAGCACATTTCTCTGAATGTATGACAGCCACTTAGACATTTTGGAAGTTGTGTTCCTTGCAATCAATTACCTGGTAGCCCTGCCAGGGTAATCTGCCTCGATGAAGAAAAATTAGTGTATATGCAAGAGACTCCAGATCATCCCTTCTGCTTGCAGTTCTTCCAAGATGTGCATGAACACTGGCATATCGAACAGTTCCTCTACAGAAAACAAACAGCCAGTATCAGCAATGGTACCCAAAAGAGACCAGGGAGGACATCCCTCCCATAAGTAAACATTGTCACGTGTGAAAAATTCATACCTGAACACATCTGGGCGTTGGTCATATTCAACATGATTACTGTTGCAAGCATCTTTCCATCTTGTGGCTAAAACAACATGCATACAAGTAAATTACATAAGGAAGCATAAGCAATATATATATATATATATATATATATAACTGGACTAAAAGCAAGGGGAATTCATCTAAAAAATTTAAATATGCATCCATAGAAATTAAAAAAATCAAAGAATAAAAAGGAAGGTGAAGGCATGAGATGCCTGCCATTGGCTGACCAGAAGGTTCTTCACTCACCTAATCCGAGGTCAACAAGAAATAATTTTTTTTCTTGAGGTGTTGCCGGCTGACCAAGCAAAAAGTTCTCAGGCTTTACATCTCCATGGACATATCTAGTAAAATGTATTCAATTAGTTCAAGACAAGGCAGCTTTGCATGAAAGGAACATCAATTCCAAATAGAAGAATATACGGGTAAGTGTATGATTGCATTTGTACCCTTTTGAATGCATGTTTTCCAGGATTGATATGGACTCAACAGCAATACAAGCTACCATTTCCGTTGACATCCTGAGAAATTTCAAAACACTCTCAGTACACAAAAGACAATACTGACTACAGACCATTTTATATGAAGATACAGCAATCTTAATAGCAGAACACCAACTAGATAAAATGTGCAAATACATATGCATTAAGATCACACAACCATAACATGACAGGTGCAAAGAAGTAGGTAGATAACTGAAAACATCACTATAGAAGTCATTTGCTGGAAACCAAAGGTCGAATGAACAAAATGGCTGCTGGTAATCACAGTGAAAAGATACTCACGTTTGACCAGAAGTATTCCAAGCATCCCATAAACTGGGACCTAGCATGTCCATTACCTGTGGATTACAGACAAATTAATAGCAACTATATCAGTTTCTTGCACAATGTTGTATACTGACAAGTAACATGAAGCAAGTAAAGACATCTGCACGACCGACCATCTACTGGGCAGATGCAAAAGAATGCACACAAGAAATAGAAGAAACCATACCATCACATAGTAGTCACCTTGTCGACCTTTATAGTGCACCCTTGGGACCCCATAACTGCCCCCAAGAGCACTGACCAGAAGGCAAAATCAATGATTCAGAGTGACCACATGAGAGATAAGGGAACATCAGATAACCTGTGCAAAGAGAAATTCAATGCGAACCTGTAAACTTGCCATTCATAAGGAGGACCATAGTTACAACCTTTGCTGCTTCTGTGTTCAAATTTGATGGCAACCTATTAAGCAAAAGAAATTCGTAAATCAGATGCAATGTTAAATAAAGTAGCAAGATAGATAATATCTACACATGAAAAATACTTTATCAATGCTTCCGCTCCACCAAGAAAAAGATAAACAAAAGAGAGAGCCAATAATAATACCTCCAATGCACTAGGACCTGTTGTTCGTTCAATGCCACCAGAGACTCGACGGCCAACAAAAACCTGTCCAAACCCACCCTTGCCCAGCTTTCTCTCAACCTTATACACAGGAGAATTACCGATCTGCACCTGAAATTGTTACAAATAAAGGTAATCCTTTATTCTCATATTTACACACCTTTGAAACAAAGACAGGAAAAAAATTAAAGCTATTCACACTGCTCCCCAGATAATCTATTCAACAAAAAAATAACCATAAACATGCCAAAACATAAGTTGTATAAATTTTTGTGGATAATATATGTTAACAAAAGACCTGCATCAACCATTAACAAAAACAATAACTCGAGCAACCAAGAATCAGTTGAAGTGTGACGACTCGAGCCTGATAGGCTAACTAATCTATCAACTTCGTTTGACCCAAATCATTGGCCACAATACTTAAGTTGAAGTTGATAATAGTACACTCATCATACCCTTATAAGTCAATCTTTGTTTTATCCACTTCCGATGTGGCACTAAACGGAGGTGTTACGATCTCCCCCACTCAAGGACTTGATATTCTCGTCAAGGCCCAGATCAACCCTAGCATGGTACATGTGAGACGTAACCTAGTGGTGGCTACACACAGTGACGAGTCCTCAAATTCCATCCACAGGTAGCTCTTTCCTACTCGAGCCCCCTCACCACGCTTAAATACTACACCGACTCTAATACCAAATGTCACGACCCAAGTCTGATAGATTAACTGGCCTATCAACTTCATTTGGCCCAAACCACTAGCCAAAATGCTTAAGCTAAAGTTGATAATAGTACACTCAATAGATTTATAAGTCAATCTTAATCTTATCTACTTCCTATGTAAAACTAATCAGGGGTGTTACATGAAGGCTCCGATGCGTCCGAGAGTTTCAGAAGATTAAACTAAAAAGTTGCAAAAGAAGATGCAAATTACCCTGAGTCAATAGTGAATAAACAGCAAAGCAAAGAACCGAAAACCACATGAACCTGAAGGACACTATGCAATAAAAGTTGAGGCGTTAAAAATAACCAGTAATGTGAGTTAGTAAAAGAAAGAATAGGAAAAGAGGAGCCACACACACACAAACACAAAACAAATTGTAATGTCCCAACTGTTCGGGGTCAGCTGCTAACAAATGCAAAAACGAGATTCAAATATTGACTTCTATCTATACTGACTAAAGAATATGGGAAAAATAAGCATAAAGAGAGGGTGAACGGAAATTGAAAATTATCTCAAAACAAACCAACAAGTCAGCATATTATGCCCAGGAAGTTCTAAAACAAAAATGACGAATAAAACAACTAAAAAACAATTAAATCAGCTTCTACCACAGTGCTTTTCCTTAGAAGACAGAAAATTAAAATGAACAGGAACAACTTATATAATTTTTTTTCCTTATACATCAGATAAAGTAGGAATTAATGTAGGATAGATTATTCATCATGATCCTCAGAATGGGAATCTGAAGAAATATACAAAACAAAAGTGTGGAAAATGCAAAAACTATGTAGTCAGTGAAAAATGAGGCAAAATCAAGATGAACAGGAAGAACAAGAATCCTATGCTAGTCCAGTTTCTATCCGGAAAAGATACAATAAGAGTAATAGGTACTTTTACTATTTTTCCCTATATTATACAATGAAAGAAATAAAACATAACAGATCTGCAAAAACTTGTACCACAAAGTAGAAATTATATCTCTGACAACAGCATGCAGTAATCAGATAAGTTGTAAGGTGAAACCACACAGTTCAGATTCTTCAGATAAGGTAAATGTAAGGGCAACATGTTTTAATATATACTGCTCTAACAAATTACAAAATTTATACAACATGCTACAGCCAGGGTCCACTAATAGGAATCCTTATTATTAAACTGCTCAGAGAGGAGAGCCAAGAAGAAAAGATCAATATAGTCAACCAAAATGGCAATAACAAAATTACGACCAACCGTCTTATTTCTAAACGATGACACATGCACACTAAACTGGACTGAGGATCAAACTATTGATACATTAGCCTGAAGATTATTCACCGAGTAAGCAAAAAATGAGCTCTTTTTTGAAGCAGGAAGAAAGGCTTTATTTATGATCACATAAAAAACTAAAACAAGATAACAGAAACGAGAGAAAGATAAGGAAAAAACAAAACTGAACCAATGACGTATAATTCAACAAACTAGAATTCACAGAGAAAGATAAGAACATGGTGCACGAAGAACAAAAATTTCCACCAACAAAATAGAACAGACAAAAAAGATGTACCTTTTCAGGGAATGGTGTAGTGTTCCCCTCCTCTTCCTGTCCCACAACCCTGTTGGCGCTCAATCCACCACTATCGTCACCCATCGTTTCCTTCCCTCTTATTTCCTCCGGTTGCTTTGTGCGCCCCTTTCCTTTCTCCTCCTCCTCTTCTTCTTCTTCTTCTTCCACCACCACCACCTCCTTCAATTGATCGGACTTCTTCCCCTCCCCCTCCTCGATCAAAACCAACTTCCCCTTGGCCGACCTCGCCCTCTGCCTCCCCTTCGCGGCAACGGCCGCCCGCGCCTCCGCGGCCCTGGTCCTCACCCGCCGGCTACCCCCAGCCGCAACCGCTTCCACCTCCGGCTTCTTCGAGGCAGCCCGCGCCCTCGTGTTCCGCAACGTACGATCTACCGGCGGCGGCGGTGGAGCACGGCCCCCTCGACGCACCCCGCTCCGCAGCTCCCGCATTCTTCACCCATGCAATCGAGCCACTGCGCTCGCGATCCGACCATTATCTCCTCAGAAACTCCCGGAAACCCCACCCGTTCCGGCTTCCATACCTTCAAATTCACCAGAAAGAAACCCTCGAATCAGCTCGCAATCGGCAGAAACCTTCTCCGCTCGCTAGGGATTCGCAAGGATTGAAGCGATCGAAATCGAAAAGCTAGGGAAGGAAGAAATTCGCCTTTCCCCTTCTCCTTGTGATCGATCGGTCGATGGAGGAAGAGATCGATCGCCGACTAGCGAAGACCAAAATTGGGGGTTTCGACGAAGCGCCCCGAGGGGGAGAGAGAGAGGATAACCTTAAGATGACCTGGCGTCCCGGCCTAACTCCCACTCGCCGAGTGGGCGGCCAACTCGAGCCCGAACCGACCACCTCGAGCCAACTCTTGAAGTCTTTCCCTAATGACAGTGGACTGGATGACGTGCGTGTTGGGCCAGATCGACTCAGTCAACAACAGGCCCAATTTGACCATTCGCTACTCGCCACGAGCCAACACCTACCATGATTCCTAGATTACTTACGATCTCCTACTTTGGCGGACCCGTCCCACAGCGGCCCGATTTAACCAATCAAAAGACAGTATCCGAGACGGGTTATCGACTGCACGTGCTCTAGTTCATGAATAATTATGTAGTAAACGACAGAAAGGTGCTTAGGAATCAGCATCGCTGTGCGGTGGGATTCAAGCCGAATAAACGGGTTATCAGGTTGACATTAGGAATCCGCATCGCTGTACGGTGGGATTCATGTCGAATCCACCTGCTCCAACTCCGCTAGTTCCTACCCAAAGCCGCCCTCGACCACCACCCATTCGTCGCTTCCAAGCTCATCTTCTCTCTCCGTCGCCGACGCCTGCCCCGTTCTTCGTTTGGAACTCCCTTATCCGTGCGTTCCCCGGTTCGGACTTCCACCCATCCGCTTGTTCTCAAAACCTATCGCCGAGTTTCCGTGTTGCGACTCGGTGAATTGGTTCATGCGGGGCGTTTGCTGGATTTCTACGTTGGCGGGCCCTCTCTTAGTGGGATGTTCTGAAGCGCTCGGAAGGTGTTCGATGGAATGGGTGTTTGGGATGTCGTTTCATGAAGCTCCATAATTCAAGGATGTCTTGCATGGTAGGTATGCTTCGGAATTCGAATTTTGCTTTTAATTGAAGTGGCTTAATTATTATTTCGAAGTATAATTAGCATGTCATGGATAGGATCAGTAATCGTCGGTTGGCTGAGGGCACCCACTATTGGTGTTTAAATTGGCACAATATCCTATGCATATATCTGCATTCATTGCCTAAAAACCTGTTGATTGATTCTCATAAATAAGATACACAGCCATTGTATGTTTCACGTAAACTATGCCCTCTGAGATCAACCTTGAATTGAGCCATAGCTTAATTTAAATAACAACTGACTGAAATTAGGCTACATTAAGCCTGTAATTCACAGAAGAGATGTCTCCACTAAATGACCTTAGTCTAATCAAGCCTTCTGTTGTCCTATAAGAATATGCTATATTGTGAAGAGTACAGATGCAAATATGTATCCTCAGATACATATATTTTCTTAAAAAATTTATCCTTAACTGTGATTTTAGCATCAAAAAAAAATTATGGATATGCTCTGCTTATTCAGATCCGTTGTGCTCGGAGATTAGATGATTCCACTTATTAAATTGATATACTTCATGGTGCTAGGTGCTTGTATATAGGTTTCCCAACACCATGTGTAAGTCTAATTTCTAATTTAGCCATGATGATCTTCATGTTTCTTGGGTTGTCTTCATATCCTAGCTTACTGGATCATAAGGAACTTACTCATTTTAGTTTGGATGATCGCTGGTAGAAATGTTCAAATCTTCAAGTCCTTTGAATCTCATGCAGCTGGTACAATCATACTTATCTGCTGCACAGGATCCCAATCCTCGAATGGCCATTTAGAGACAAAGTTTAAATTTTTTATTGTAGTCTATTCGAAAGAGGTGAGGTAGATTGGTGGTGTCATTGAAGCTCACCATCTGCCATGCTTAAATTGTCATCATCTCCCTTTTTGTGTGACATTGTGCTCTCACTTTGATCTTCTCTGCCTACTCTTAAACTACCTAGAGGGTTTTGAGCATTGCACTTCTTCTACAGGTTTGAGTTAAATTTGATCTTTATTATGATTGAGAATTTGAGATTATAAGGAAGATTGTAGATCAATCCAGCGCGATAGTGATACCTTTAGAGAACATAACTGGGATCAAAGTTTGTCCTTGGAGACATGTCTAAAACTTCTTATCTTGTTTGGAATAAGAACCTCCTCAGGCTTTTGCTGATAATCCTTCGATTTTGTCTAATTCTGGAGCACATTTTTTGTTTTTTATAGCCGACGTCTCTACTCTTATCTAGTTTTTACACATCAAAGATAATGTCTTAGTTCCATTTATTGTTGAAATGCATGTGCAATAAATTAATGCTGGAGGCACTTTCATACATGCATAATTCTCTATCTATTAACTTGGAAATCCATGTTACAGGCATTTTCAAAAAGGTGGCTTCATGGCAACTCTCATACTGGTGCCTCGGAAACTCAAATCACAGAATCAGCAAAAAGTTGTTGTGGACACTTCTCTCAATCTATCAACTTGCAAATTCATACTGGCCCACGGCACATGGCTCATGCAAATGTGGTATGGGAATGGTCCGTTTTGGAAAATATTCATGGTACATGTAGAAACCCTATATATGCTCAAGTCTAGGACCGAAAATGAATTAAGATGTGTACTGTATGTTGAAAAAGATTAGGTGCAAAATATGCTTACTAATAGGTGATCATATTGATTATAATACCATGAACATACTGGGTGCAGAATGAACCTTTTTTTTTAGTTTTGTGCAGTGTTTATTGGTAAGAGAGGTCAAGTAATTACTTCAGTTATAGGATTTGGACCATTTGGCACTCATATTAGCGTTTAAAGAATCTTAGACCATGAAATGATTGTTTAGGACCTATTAATCAGATAGATCATTTTGATCATCAAATTGTGAATGATTGCAGAGAATTATGCTACTGATTGTTATTTGATCATCTTGGAAAACCATCTTTTGCTCAACTTATTGAATCCTCTATGTTCCTGTGCTTAATTTGTTTAAGCTGAAGCAATTGCCAACATAACTTACCATGATGCACTTGAAGGATGTTTTATGTTCAGATTTAACCAACCTTCCTGTATCATTATAACAACGAAGTTGGCCAAAAAGTTAATCTTTATTCTGTCTTTTTTTTGGCCTAGAGATTGAGCAACTAATAGCTTGTGTCAAGTTGCTTCCTTATACCTATACAAGTTTCCCTCTTTTGTCTGTCAAGCTTTTTAAATCATTCTTTCAATAGATTGACAGTAGAGCTAATTATATATTATCCTTTGTAATTAGATCTCTTTAGTATCTCAATCCTTGAATTTAAAAAATTTATATTGGAATCTCTATAGTTATAAAAGTGAAACATCTATCTTCATTTACCCTAACATCATTGATTTTATCGACAGAAATATGAAAACGATGGACAAAAAGATAATTTCAATGTCTTAGTTATGTTTTCGATGGTGATAGACGACGACGTCGCTAGGGGCTATGGATGGCTATTGTGGATGAGAAGGGAGAGCTATGACGAGAGATGAGAAAAGGAAGAAAAGGACGACAGAAATGTTGATGCTCTGCATTTGCGTTGATACCGACGAAGATGCAAAGCGACAAAAGAGTCGTTTAGCATCTGCATCAACATCGATGTAGATACAGAGCGATGTCGCCCTTCCTCGCATCATTGTTGGCACCGACAAAGCGTCAACATCTGCGTCGTCCTTTTATTCCTCTCCTTTTGTCTTACATTTCGTCGTTACTCTTTTTCCTCATCCACAATAAGCACCCGCGACCCCCAATAGTATCTTTGTTCATCACCATCGAAAATATAATTGAAACGTTGAAATTATCTTTTTATCTATCATTTTAATATTTTTATCGGTAAAACCGATAATATTATGGTAAATAAAATTAGATATTATATTTTCATAACTATAAATATTCTAATATAAATATTTTAAATCTAAGAAGATATAACTAAATAATATGTAATTATCCCTCGACGGTACATCATAGGCAAATTCATATAAGATTCTCATACCCCATGCAATAATACACTAATTGGTAGTTCATGAACAATAATACTTCAGCTTTCTTCGTATTCGTACACAAGCTGAGAGCTACAGAACCGAACAGTCTTACAAAGAGATAAACCCAAACCATAGTAAGAAGCCGATAAAGATCAACGAAAGACATCAAACCCTCCTAAGATATCACCACCTAATTCTCCGCGTTTTTCTTTACATTCTTTCTTGTATTTTTAGGAAACGTTGAGATTGGGAAGTGGAGCGATTCATGTCGAGGTGGGCCGACTCGTACACCGGAAGCTCATCACCGTAACCTCCTCCCACTCCCCTTCCCCTTCCCCTTCCCCTTCCCCTTTCCCTTCCGATCACCGTCAAGTTCTGCAGCTCGAACAGATCGGAGCTTGAATCGCTCATTTCCTCTTCCTCTTCGTCCTCCTCCATCCCTCTTAGGAGCTCTTCCACCCTCCTCCTCGCCTTCATTGCCACCGCCGACGGCCTTCGGGGCGCGGTGTCCGCTCCATAGACGCTCTTGTGCCCGCACGGCCGCAGATCCTCGTCCACGATCACGCTCACCGGGTAGAACCTCACCGATCGCTTTTCCCCCTCCCCCGACGGAGGCTGCTCTCTCGTCGATGGTTTCTTGATGAGGCAGGATCGCGAGAGGGACGACGCCGTGGAGCAGGCGGAGTCGTCGCATCCGCCTGCGGCGGTGATAGCGGTGGGCGTTGGCCTTCTCGGGATCACCGACACCGCCGACAATACAGAGCCGAGGAAGCCGGCGAGGCGGGTGCCCGGGGACGCCGGCGCGGCCGACCTGGAACTTCTCGCGTCTCGAAGCCTGCCGCGGATCGAGCCCGTCTTCTTTTTCTTCTTCTCCTCCTCACGGCGGTCGAACACCGCAGCAGCCGGCGGAGGAGGGATGGAGCGGATCGGAGCTCCGACGGTCAGGATCGGCCTGAGCCGGTTTACCCCCGAGTCGGGCTCGGAAGAGGAGGAGAAGCCGCCGTAGCTTGACTTGTCAGAGGAACTGGAGGTGGAGATGGGCGCAAGCGGCCGGCAACGGGTCGCCGCCTCTGCGGTTCGCCACTCTGCCGCGGGCCGGAGGGGCGGCGGAGGGCGCTTCGGCACGGTGATGAGAGAGTGGCGGTCGCGCGTGGCTCCGCCGTCGGACTCGTCGATGGAGCGGTAGATGGCGTCGAGGAGGGTGGAGGAGAAGGAGGGGTTCTGGTGACCGCTCCTGGACTTTCCCCTCGCCCACCTCTCTTCCATTACGTATGTGTACAAAGCAAGTACAGAACACCAACACTTAAGTTCTTCCCTCGGTCTTATCTCTATGTTTTCTTCTTCGCAGGCGAGGAAACGATGAAGAGACAGGTAAAGGCGAAGTCGGGCGGTGAGAAGCAGAAGTGCGAATGGCTCTCGATGAGACGCAGAAGAAAGCAAGACGAGAAAGGTGGGCGGTGATGGGATCACTCGCTCGGTAGCGCGTCTTTTTGAGGGGGATTCACGCGCGAGTACATGTTGACGTGGCACTTCTCTGATTCCTTTTCTAGGCGCGGGGCCCGGTCGCGGTGGTCCGTCTGATTCGTGACGGGCGACTCCGCCGCCTGATTCGCTTGCTGTCCGTCACGCAACGCAGGTACGAACCATTCCCCCCCCCACCTTAAATTGGCAGTACACGAAGAGATCAGTCTAATTCTGCAATGCAATGCATTACGTAGAGTAGATTTAGTAACAAAAACACATTTTTGATAGAAGGATAGAATTAATAAGATTTTTTTGGTGTCATCAATTTTACATTGACTTCGTTAGGATATTTATATTTTCTTAGTTCAATTGTCAATTGGAAACTTCTTCTGACCTCTTAATTACCTACGAATAGGTGCAGTAGGTCTTGATTGAGTATCAATTTGTTGCTTACAACTGCTAAGTAAGCATGTCTTATGATTTGGTGGGAAGCTTTTGCTTTGCTTGGGGGTGATTAAATTAAGGTGACACGTGGGGGTAAAAAGGTGTCTTGGCCTCGGATTAGTGAATTGTAGCAGGTAATTAATGCACTAATCATATGCCCCCGTGGAGCCTAGTTGTCGGCTTTGAGAGTGTAGGATGGTCCTTGAGGAGAACTTTGAATGGTAGGAGGGGAAGCTTCTGAGGCTTGGGAGCGTGCTGTCTTCACCAGATTTAATGTCTGAGAGAACGTGTGAGGAAAGCGAGATGGAACATTGAGCACTGGGTAAAGAAAAGAGCAAAGTGGGCACTGTTTTCCTTTTTTTTTTTTTTTTTTTTCCTTTCATGACCGATCACAATCGACCAACAAGGTTTTTCATCATTTCTTAATAACTTTGGCACAGTCTTGACCCCTCGAAGCATACTAAAACATACCAGGTTGTAATTTCAAGGTTCAAGATAGAACATGATGATGAAAACAAAAAGAACACTCGGCTATTCAATTTTTCTGACCAGATAATTGCTTGCATATAGAAGGACAGTAGTTGACGCATATTATAGACAACTAATTAAATGCATATCGTAGTTTCTTGGATCATTAAGCTAAACTTTACTCCTTGTGTCTCTTTTAAGTTTAAACAAATTGCTGAAGAAGGATGTAGCGAACGGTTGAGATTATTTAAGTGTTTAATGAATAATGAATCTTGTTTCAACAATTTAAGCTTTTGAGATTCATTATAATGTAATTTAAAACATTTATTATGATATCAGAATAGTACTTAATCAATATTTTTGCAACGCCTGAGTCATTTCTTAACCATTAGGTTTTTGAGATGAATGGTTACTTCAATCATAATTGTAAGGACTAGGCTACTCAAATATTTGACTTTGTCATCAAATTTTTGGTGTAGCTAAGTGTAAAAGGAGTGTGCAGAGAGTCTTAAGTAGTACTGCTTGTACAGTTGTACCTCGTGGGTTAGGCATATAACAATTGCAGCTGAACTCCTCCACCCTTGTGTGTAAGCAGACATGAGCAACTGGTTCCAGCTTTTTGGTCGGATTAGAGTACAGTAGTACTGCACCAGAGTTGAGTTTGTGTATGAACGCTGATGGCGAAACACTAGTGAGTAGTGTTTCGCTTGATTGCTTAATGAACTCTTCTTCTTTCTTAGCAGTCCGTAGAAAGCGGAATAGAACCTTTATAGTCCATCAAATACATGGTCCCAAAATATAGAACTGGCTGTTTAACACAGCCTTGACACCATAATATGTAATGCACAGAGAGAGAGAGAGAGAGAGAGAGATCAAGTGGAAAAGGACTGGTCTCTCAGTTTCCTCGTGCTTGCTAGCTTTTCTTCTCGTTAAACTAAAGCAGACGGTTGTGTGGGAACAGTAGGGAGAGAAAAAGAGGGATGACAGAGGAGCAAGAGAGAGAGAGGGGGGCAGGGAGACAAGAAGAAAAGACAGGCGATCCCGAAGAATGAGGCAGAGGTGAAGGATGAAGGATGAAGGAGACAGATCCTCCCTTCTTTTCTTTCCTTCCGTTTTGCTTTTTTTGTCCTCTGGCTCCACTGCTGCATTTGCTTGGGACCCAACTCACCCAAGTTGATCATCAATTCTACATGTCGAAATTAATCTGACATGACCCGTTTTCCCATACTCTATCGTCTTTTACTTGATTTCATCTAAAGATATGAGTTTAGATGGTCGTGACTTCAAGTTAATCTCTTTTGAATAACTCGACTTGAAATGAAGTTTTCTTGAACTACTCTCAATCCTGATCGAAGTTATACAAATCTCTAGTTAATAGTCTTACAATCTTGACTATTAGTGGAATGAATACTTTCAAATCAAAAATACTGTGAAGGATTATTTTAGTTTTATCTTTACTGGTGAATGAATTCATTTTGCAATGGACCGGGATCCACATGTGGAATCTCGATTGACAAAGTATGTTTAACAGATCAAGATCCGGACCCGATTGATTTGCCTCTAAAATTCATGCAATATGTATGTAGGCGTTTCGTATTCGAGTCGGATCCCGAAGAGGTGTTGCTTCGAGATCCGACCCGATTTGAATGAAAGGCCGAAGAAATGATGAGGGCCCGATGGGAAACAGATCCGAGGCCGGAGGAACCAAAAAACCAGGTGGTGTGCCTTTTGAGAAAGATGTGTGTGGGGGATAGGATCAACAGCAACTCGATCTTTAAAGCCTCACCTGACACGGGCTGGCACGCGTGAAGGAGAGGAGCCCCACGTGCATCTTTCTCTTTTGGACCAAGCTCTAACGGTGCCTGGTCCTAATCTTAAAGCAAGCACTGTGCCCTTCTCTCTGAGAGTTCGTAATGGATGGCCATAATGACTGGGTGGTGGTCTTCTTTCTCAGATTTCGGTGAAGCATTGCTGTCGACTTCTTGCAAGGGGTTGAAGGGTGCACCTGCGCCAGATCCGAGGCGACAAGAATCGACCTCGCCATGGTCCCTCCCCTCAACTACTATTCATCCCAGGTTAGGTTTCTTCCTTGCTGTTTTCCCCGCTTTGGTTTCCTTTTTCCTTTTCTCAAAGTTCTTGCACAAGTTTTCCGGAGTATAATCTGAAGGCATCATAAGTTCAAAGAATTAGTTGCAGATTTCGTTCCGTAAATAGAATATACAAATGATTTTATGGTAGGACATGAACAAATATTAGAGTTCAAAATTTTCTAATAAGTCTGTACACATTTAATTCATGATTATACAAGGAAAAGCAAAAGATAAATATTTTATACATTAAATAAAATTTGTATGTATAAATTTTCAATCTCGCTTAGCATGCGAGAGGTACGGGGATCGATACCCCGCATCTCCATCATATTAAACGAATAGTATATTTTTAATCTAAATTTTATTTTATTTTTTTAATTTCTTTCTCCGAAACCTGGATATTAATGCCGGTTAAGGAAGTAAGGAAATGCTCGGCTTGCCAAAATATAGTTTAATGTCGTTTCCCGAATTTCAAATATTTTACACCAGATAACTAAAACAAAATTTTTCATCAAAAAAATCATAGATAAAAAATTAAACATTTTTCATGAAACAATCTCTTTTTTGAACTTTTTTTTTCCCGATGATGTCCCATTTTTAATATTCTCATGTGTCCCATTTTTAATATTCCCTTTATTTAATATTCCCATGTGTCCCATTTCTAATATATTACATGCCCCTTATTTATTATTTTCTCGTTGCCCATTGCTTTTGCCTCTCTGCCTTCATCTCACCAAGGCCTTGTCACCTTAGCCTCACTGAAAGATCCACCGTCTCCTCATGGCCAAAAGATGAAGATGAGAAACCAATAGGAGTCGATGAGAGAATAAAGAGTCAAAAAAGAAAAAAATGGAGTGTCAGAAAAAAATGAGAACGTCTAATGAGAAAATTGAAAAATGGACACATCATAAAAGAAAAAGTCCAAAAAGAAAAAAATTACAGAAAAATAGTTAAAAACACAATTCTAGCGAAAAGTCCAATACTTTCTTTTTCGTTCGTACTGCACATGTTCCTGCCAAACAAGTAGCTATCAAATGCAAGCGAATATGCACCCCCCTGTTTATTTTGTTTTTAGCATGTTACTTTATTTGTCTACTACTAGAAGAAAATAATAGTACGTTCGAGTTATATTAAGTGGTTAAAGGGCTCAACTAGTGACAGCTTCTATTTCTTCACTGCTGACAAAATTGATGCACTTGCGTGCTACATCAGTCGTATAGCTCATTAGTTCAAACACTTCTCAAAAAGCTTGACCCTGACTTCAAGCACTAATATCTTTCCAAGAATTTTCCATGTATATATATGGATACAGAATGTTGCCAAGAAATATCGTCAGCTGGAACTAAACATTTAGCATATAACCCAACTGCCCATTTCCTCGAGTTTGATGTAGACGAAAACATGGTTGTCGAGGAAACATAACACCAATACACAAAATCCTGCACGGCAAGAAGACAATTAGATGTTCATACCGAAGAGATTCAACAATTCCAGTGCAGAGAAGGGCATTCTTTTCAAATGCAAGATAGCAAGTCACCATTTTCTGACTAGATGTTTTGAGATTCATAGCCTGCAAGATCAAACATGAGATGAATTTGAAAACTGACACGAGTAAAACAAACCTCTAAATCTGTATCATGGATGAGGAGAGCATCCTCATCTAGAAGACAGTTTATGAGGGTTACAAAGATCTCCCTATCATCCACATAGGAGGGGAGAATTGATAACCCACACACTTTCCTCTATTATAAAACAGACACGACTACATATGATAGGTAAATTCAGATCCCAATCTAATACTGAAACTGTAAGCTGTGTAAAATCTTGAAGACAGTTCTTGACCTTAATCAAAGGATATACAAAAGAACACCACCAAAGGAGGACCTTAGAGTTTACCATATTTCATGATGCTAAATCTGTTATGTTTCTCAAGTTTGAAGATCCGATCCGATCCGATCAGGCTCGAGACTCTGGAGTAACAAAAGACAAAACAGAAAATTATTGTACATTATCAAAAATTTACCCTCCAATGCAGTAAGCAATAGCACAATAAAAGGACAACTACTGCAGGAAAATGCATGGAAGGGTTACGTGGAATCTTGTCATCCTCGGACACAGTATCGGAACGAGGAACCGACCTGCTGTAAAGATGACATGTAGTACCAAAGAATTAAATTCGATTATCTCCAAAAGATCCACAAAAGTTGTGGCAATATGTACATTAGAAGTTAGAACATCATAAAATATTAAGAAGTTTTAAGATCTTTAAGGGGAAAAAAAAAAAGGATTATTAGCATTCACTCATCTGTAAGAAAAACCCTATCAAAGCCACTATGACAAGGCCTATATAATCTCATAGGTTTCAAGGAATATTCAGTATTTCACAGGCCAAACTTATCAGGAATAAGAACAAAAAACATCACCGATCTATCATGTTCTGACAATACAACACCTGTAGGATCGAGCATGCATTAGAAAAATGATCAATTGTCCATATCAAACTGGCATTATAATTTTCTGCATTGACATAATTCAGCAAAAAAATTTCTCTGATCCGTATTTTCCCCATTTTCCTCTCACCAACCCATGTGAATCAACCATCATATAACCTTATAGATATGATGCACAGAGAATGAACGCACTAGAAGGCCATACCACTATCTAATTATCTTTCTTTTTTTCTTGAAGCATCGAGTTAGATAGATAACACACCAAAAGGGGGTCATCGAGAGCAACATCGATGAGAGAAAGACAATTTCGATCAAAGGGGTATGAGGATAGATCAATATAGTCACAAAGGACTCACCGGACGAACTACTCATGGCAGCATCGCCCCCACCAACGTTCGCCTCTGCCTCTCATCAAGAAGTACCGCACATCTCGAAAGTCAAATATAATCTGACCACATCCACAATCGCTTCACACCACACGGCGAGGGGCCGGTAATACCTACGAAATCCCATCAAGAACAACCTCAAAGAATCAGGATTCCGTAGCAAACCATACGGAATCGACTTAATCCGAGCCAACAATGGTAAATCTTTAGTTCAAAGAATTAAATTCGATACCTCGGCGTCGACCATCGGCGAAGAAAAACCCACATCGGATTCCAAGAGTCATCCCTCGTTTAGGGCTTTAAAGAGATGCCTTGCGTCCTCTGGTCCGAAGCCTTTGCCCGACCTGCTCAAGAGAGAGAGAGAGAGAGAGAGAGAGAGAGAGAGAGAGACGCCGCTGCTCGAAACCCTAAATTGAAACAAGAGGTAGTTTTGCAGATACCCCCTCGCGTGTTTCGTTTATCGAGACGGGAGTTTAGATAAGTTGCGCTACGGGACACGTTATGATGATGCACCCACGCATGTAGAGACCGATGGCAGTCTGGTAATTGTGTGCGCATTTCCGCTCTTAAAGTAGATGGTAATTAGTTGAATGTATGTATGTATGCAGACATAGGTGAAACATAAGATTGCTGATGGAATCCAATATCAAATATAGCGGAAGACAGAGTGTCACAATGGTCATATGCCTCTTCCGAGGAACAATACGATACACTGTTCTGTTACAGGCCCTCTGCTTAACGGGAAAGTACATACACTGTTCTGCAGCATTGTTTTGATCAGACTGGAGTTGATGATAAGGATGCCATGGTCTGGTTTTCTTGGCAGGTAGGTTGCGAGCGATGCAAGAACTTATTCCATCCTCTTGTCTTCTTCATTGTCACGTTTTGTTCATGTATTGACTGATTCAACATGATATATATCCTAATTCACTGCAGGTTTAGCGATAGCTGAAAGGCCAAAATGACAGCAGTGAGACCGCAGTTAGCAGCAGGCTAACGCATATGTTATTCCAGAAACCAGTTGTCAGCAGCCATGGCATCGCCACATCTCTCTCTGCCCACTGCACACAACTCAACTAAGCATCTCGGCAGGAATTGGCAATTCCAGGGAGATGATGATGACCCATGTGGATCTTCCTACCAACTCCTGCAAACAAGCAGTGTCGGATTGCTTCCGCTGGTCCACCTGAGGACAGATTGCAGATCAACTCAGACAGCAGACTGGCGGTGGTGGTAGTGGTGGTGGTGGAATCCATCACCAGATATTAAGGGATAAGCATAAGAGCAGGCCTCATCACCCCTTTTGTCCTCTTTCTCTGCCATCCATCACTGGTACGTAGATGTATGCTCTGTAGCTCTCCCTTGTTTCTGTATTCTTTTATGGTTTTAACTCCAACCTGAGAATATGCAAGCGACTGGCACCGGCTACATTAAAGAAAGTGGTCAAAAAGACTCATCTGTTCCTCATGTGAGATTCCATGGCTCTGTGGAGTATGATTGGCGGCCAACAAATTTATCCAGAGCAGAACTCTCTTTACTGATGTCTCCAAGGCATCTACAGGAGCCCACTAAACTTGCAGGCATCTGCCCCATGAAAAAGATGGAACACTTTTGATTCCATGGCAAGAGGGAACCGCACATCAAGAACAGGAAGAAGAAGAAGAAGAAGAAGGAACACAGAAAGAAGCAGAGACTGTTCTCACATAACTGAGATAGAAGATTGAGCGTCACGATAACGATTACAACAGCGCAAGCAGTCGCTTTGTTATTTCGATCCCATCCCCAAGCTTGCAGTTTGTCGATCCTAACTCTAACTAATGCCATTTCATCGGCTTCCTCTCTACCCAGGCCTGTTTCGCTTGTGGCCGGGCTTTCCTTCGGAGTCGCCCTCGGAGGATGCTTCCATGGAGCGGGTGAAGGAGAGGGAGAGGTCGGCGTAGAGGTCGACGACGCGGCGGATGTTGTTGTTGAGCTCTCTGATCAGGCCGACGTTGCGGCTGAGGTTGTCGGGGATCTTCGACTCGTGGTTCTGATTGATCTCATTGATCAACTGCCGGTTCTGATCCAGGATGTTCTCCACCTGGAGAAAGCTCTTCTGGAAGGTCTGCAGGACTTTGCCGTCCACCTGGGTTCCATTGCCAAGCCCCGAGAAGCGGTCTCCTTCCATCATCCCCCTCTCCCTCTTCCTCTCTCACCAACTCGAATCAGATCAAAACAAATAGCCCTGCAGACGAATCATATCACGAGAGAGAAAGAAAGGCAGAAAAAGAAGCGACTTTACAGAGGAAAAAGACTTGGGAAGAAGACCCCGGGTGGGTTGAATGAAATCAAGCAGTTTGGGTAGGGAACAGCAAACTGAGATCAGCCGGAAGAGACACGGGAAGGAAGAGGGGAATCTAATATAAAGGTGTCAGGCGTTGGTAGGCATGAGAGACAAGGATCGTGAGGAAATAATGGCCCTCCGTAGCTCCTTTTCAGAAAGAAAAGGGAGATCAGATAGCATGGTTCTTTCTCTATGATGGCACACGAAAGCCGATCCAATTCCCCGTAGCTTTCTTTCTCCACGCCACCCCCTGCCGCAAATCTCACGTTGAATCAATCAAGACAAGCAAGAAGAAGAAGAAGAAGCAGCAGCAGAAAACAACAATCTTTTTCGTCCGGGGAAAACGGAAGGAAAAATCGGACGGCAAAAGGGACTTTTTATGATTCTGGACAAGAACAGGAAAGCGAGCAGCTGCGGAAGAAGACGGTACAACGAAGCCTTTAGACCAGTTCCTTAAAACGGCAACCGCATAGCAGAAGATCACATCCCACCGAGAGCAAAGGGCGAGGCAAACAAAAAGATCGATTTTTGACTCCCAGCTCTTGGTAATTCCCTCTAACACCATGAACAAAGCTCCTCAAGAAAGGATCTTGTTGCGATCGAGCGCACAGAAAAGAGATCTTTGCGCTGCCAATCTCGTCTTCCGGGTTCGAGACATACCTTGGAGATTCGGCAAGGGTGGGAGGCGAGGAAATCGAGGGCGAGAAGCCTCGATGCTATCGGCGATCGAGTCGAATCTCCAAGGAAAGGTACACGAGAGAGAGAGAGAGAGAGAGACGGGAGAGGGGTCCTCGAACCACGGTAAACTAATACAAGAAAAGATCTGCTGCGGAGAACGAGAGCAACGGCGGTGGGCCTCTGTGTTCATCTCGGCCTCGTGAGGGTGGTCTCACCGCCTTCAGCTTAAGCGGCCTCTCACCTACGCCGGTCTCTGTTCCGAGTCGGTCAATCTTTTAGGATTGGGGGCGACGCAAAGTTACTCCACCGTCACTGGAATTTCACATGATCCCCTGAAGCGTAATTGCATCTGTTCATCTCATCCAACTCGATCATCTTTGTTTTCATTTTGATAACTCTAATTTTCACAATCAACACCCATTTATGGTTCATCGAATGGTAATGGTAAAATTATCTTTAAAAAATTTGATTTATGGACATCATAAAAATATTTTTCTAATACTTTACTATCAAAAAGCTTTCACTATAAATAAAAATTTTATTTTTCTCTTTAGACTTTACTAATTATGGTATTAACAAGATCAAGTGGAACCATGATATGTCGAAAATATATCTCTTCGGCATTATGATACAAGTTGGGGTTTGGATCGAATCCGATGATTCTTATTATTCTTCCTATAATATAAATCAGATCCAATTTTTTTTTATGGATCAAACATAGTCACACCGTCGTAGTTTCATTTTTTTATCCAAATATATTTTAATCATAACTTAAGTGTGACTCGGGAGAATAACCTGTATCTCTAACTGAGAGCATCTCTCTATTACAATTCGTATCTTAAGTTGTGGCAAGCCGCATTGCTCCGTGACAAAGCGAATCGAGTCATGAGTGACGAGATATGAGATATATATATAGTATAATGTTTAAGAAGGGGCTTTATAGTTCAACATTATGAGATATATATATATCGTTAAGTAAAAGAGTGGATTAGCCTTTCTGCCTCCACATGCCAAGTCGACTCACTTTGTCTTCCTCGCTATTGAACTCACATGTCAAAGTAACTTTCGGGGAGCTCTTTAGGAACACACCTCACAGCGAAGAACCCTTTTTTTCTTTTTTTTCTGTAGGCTATTTAGTGCATGGTATGTTAAATTTTCTAACATAATATATTTAATTCTAATATGCTCAAATAATTTGTTAAACAAAAACTTAAAATGTTTTTTTTCGATATAATCGAGCCTATATTTACGATAGAAAAAACATCCATTTTTATCGAAGCTATGACATTCATAAAGAGTCCAATCGGTAGATATACTATGTTAGTAGAATATGAATAATTATTGAAGTATAGCTATAAAAGATGAACATAAACATGAGATCAAATATTGTATTTCATCATCTTCTAAATTTATTTTAAAATTTTTAATTTAAACTTTGGAGGAAAAACATATCTCTATATGAAAAATATAATTGCTTGGATGACATTTGACAAATAGTCAGTGCTAAACCAAGTCAGGTGTCAATTAAGGTGGTGTTTGATGACACATAATATCTATTGTATTATTAATTAATGACATGAGGTCATCGGAAGCAGACATTAGAATGTGCTAAAGCATAGCTCATAAATGAACAGATAAGTTGTCTCGTCTACCAACCTAAACTCTTATATTAATTGATGATAAAGTTTAATATCTGAACATGATATGCGAGCCATGCATTATGTTTCTTCTCTTCTTTATAAGATTAAGACTTTTGGATTAGATGACAATGATCTATAACTATAATTTAACACTTGATACATCATACTTAGTATAACAATTAACGATTATAGTCAAATAAAATATCATATCACGACGACAAGCTTTGTCTATAATGAAATTAAAAAGATAAGAAACATAATTAAGATAATCTTTATTGAGGGATGATATCGGCTTGTATAAAGATCAAGATCGGATTATTGACATGATTAAATATATGAGTAATATAATGGAGTAGATGTATGAACAAATAACGAATGACTTCGATTATTATGGTTTGATAAGCATTTTATGATTGATCCAATTGAAATGAATATTTTATAGGATATCTTATATTCAACTAATACCTACATAGCTTAGGTGTTGAATGGAATTATTCAACTAATGTTTATATAGTTTCAATGTTGATTGGGACTCAAACTCCTTTTATTGATTGGATTGTCACATGAGAGCAAATATTTATCCTATTATACTTGAAAGTCTATCAAGGGATGAAGAAAATCTCATGCTTTGTTAAATTTATGATGCATATATATATATATATATATATATATATATATAGTCCTTGATTTTGAAAGGATAAAAAAATTAAATATTTCTAAACTATTCATTTATAAATAAACATAAAAAACCTTTTATTTTTTATTATCATAGGACGATATCGTAAGAGTGATGAGCGAAGTCGAGCGACATCGATGATGATGAAATAAAAAGTTGTGAGAGAAAAAAAAAGATAATCGATAATATTAAAATTGTGAATAATAAAATAATATTTTATCTTTTTTTAAAGAGGTATAATCAGTAACAATATTATCAATAGTAAAAAGAGGCTATTACTAGTGAGCATCTAAGAAATAGTCTAGTTGGGTTAAGAGAACCCTATCCGACCCGTGGCGAGATTATTATAACCCTTTGTCGACCCGGCCCATTAAACCGGCGAGTCATCCTTAACGTATCCGGTTCCATCGGTTTGATTCGGCCGGTTCCGTTCAAGGCTACCTACGTTTAGCAAAAGGGATATGCACTGCGGTCAACTAACCCTGCAGAGCATCTGTGTGTTAACGCGCCCCGGCGCCGCCGCCGTCAAGTAAGATCCAATTCGATCGAAGTCAAAAGTTGAAATGGCGTGTCTGAAAACGTTCCCCTATCTTCACCGCCCTCGTTCACCCATCAAATTCCCCCTCCTCCTCTCTTCCGCTCGCCCCCTGTCCTCACCTCGCCGCCGCCCGTTCGCCTCCGCTTCTTCCGCCGCCACGATGGCTGCCATCGCTACCGTCGAGCACGTCGTCCTCTTCAAGGTCCGTGACTCCACCGACCCGTCCAAGGTCGACGCCATGGTCTCCAACCTGCGCTCCCTGGTCTCCCTGGACATCTCCGTCCACCTCGCCGCCGGCCCCGTCCTACGACACCGATCCACCGCCGCCTCCGCTGCCGGGTTCACCCACATCCTCCACAGCCGCTACCGCTCCAAGGCCGACCTCGCTGCCTACTCCGCCCACCCCGCCCATCTGGCCGTCGTCAAGGAGCACGTCCTCCCCATCTGCGACGACATCATGGCCGTCGACTGGGTCGCCGAACTCGACGGCCCGGCAGCGCCGCCTACCGGATCGGCGGTGCGGCTGACCCTCGCAAAGCCGAAGGAGGGGGCCGCGGCGGAGCTCGCGCAGACGCTCGCGGAGGCCAAGTCGTTTGCGCCGGCTGCAGTGACGCAGCTGAGCTACGGAGAGAACTTCTCGCCGGCCAGGGCGAAGGGATTCGACGTGGGGTTTCTTGCGGTGTTCCCCACCCTGGAGGAGCTTGATGCGTTGGATGCGGGAGAGAAGGACTTGCTGGAGTCTGTGAAAGAGAAGGTGAGGCCGCTTCTGGAGAGCGTCATTGTGTTGGATGCCGTGGTGCCGCCACCGCCTGCCGCCAGCCTTTGACGGTTCTTCACCCAAAGAGGTTTGCTCCAATTACAGTTTATAGTCTTCTTTCTATATTGGTATATAGATAGATAGTGCCTCTGAATGCTTTCTAGATATTCCAACAATTTGGAAATGACAGATAGCTATTGGATTGGAAGATTTAGAGCCTTTCTTTGCAGTCGATCAAAACATTTAATTTGAAGAGGGGAACAAATAATGTCACTTGCTTCTTAGGTTTTTTAGGGGAAATTATGTTAGATATCGATATATCGGTTTCGTGTGGGTGTGCTAAATGGATGATGGTGATGAGTTCATATGCAAATTGAGGGCTTGGAAATGGTGTTTAGTATTATCGTCATCGTACTTGAATGAACTACTTTTGTATGTTGAATCTGTTTTATTTTTCTTATGTACTTAAATGTTGAATCTTGGATTTTTCTTCTTACTGTTGATCTTTTTCTGCACTATGCTGCTCTCATTAACTTTTGCTGATTAAGAGGTTCGCTTTGTGGTAAGATTTGTTAGAATGACCGTCGCGAGCAAAGAGATGCTTGTGAGAGGCATTCGAGTTATATCCAATGAGACTTCTCTATTGCAAAGATGGAGACATGTGAGAGAAAGAGAATTGGTGGTAAGAGAAATTGTTTGACGTACCTTTGACTAAGGCTTGTGAGATTTTATTTATAGGCAACTTAATGAAACATAAAAGAACCCTAAGGATTCCCGACTACAAGTTCCGAGTGTGAATTGCACTTTTGTTGTGAGTCTCTAGATTGAACTGAGGATAGGACTGTTGTTTGTGGTACTTAGTTCAAAAATGGATAGGTTGGCCACTTCATTTGTGATCAGTGCCGAATTATTTTGATTGTGATTGGCAAGAAAAAGGTGCGCAGGAAAATGTTGAGAGCGGTGTTAGCATTGGAAATGTTTTGGTATGGGAGAAACAAATAGGATGAACAAAAGAAATTTGTTTCATAATGCTATGCTAGTTAGCCATTTCTTAGGTCACCTGTAAATAAAAGAGCGATAAATCGCATGAGGGTCTCTAATACATGAAGTAGGACAGTTATACTTTTGCTCTGATGTTACATGCATATCCATATGCATGTCTGCTGACCTCTTTTAGCTTGACTGGTGATATGGTTATTGATCTGATGTTCTATCTTTATATGTACACACATATCTCGATGACATGTCACCCTCTATCCGTCTTCTCGTCTGCATCATCAGACAAAGGATGTTCTGAGGAAAACCATATCACTCGACAATAGATAGGCTCTATGTATTGTTCGCCCTTGTTTTCTTCCATCGAAAACATCTCCCATCTATTACAATATAAGAAACTTTACATGAGCAAGATGGATAGGACGCTCTTCTTCTTCTGGAAAGCTTTCATCTTGATGTCCTCTTATATGCACCATATACAACTAAATGGAACTCACCTGCCTTGAATTGACCTTTTAAAGAATCTTAAGATACGTCATACTCTAAGAATATCCCAAGAATTTTAATCGAGTTTCATGTTTCGTGCATTTTGCAGGCGTCCGGTGATCACACCAGGATTCTGGTGGACATACTTGTGTCGATCATATGACGATACGATCGACCCTCGAACCGTATTCTGGAGGCTCTTAGAATAAGTATTTGGTCATTTGATTTTATTTTGGGAACCTTATCTGTTCTTCCCGAATAGTGCTCTTTGAATCCATCTGCATGTCTAAGATGGTACTCTTTTTCGAATCCAGCAACATTTTCATGCAATTTCAGACAATGGTAGTCTTCGATGCATCTGTTAATCGAAGAAGCTGTTTACGAAATAATGCTCGGTTTAGAAAATGAAGGTGATTTTATGCATAATAGCTGTTGAAGTGAAAATTTTCTTTTTTTATTACTGGATATCTTTTTTGTATGCTTACTCCATATTTCACATGTTGGTCTAATTATTAGATTTAATTGGTAGATAAATTGAGACAAAAAAGGTCCCCATCGAATCAAGTTTTCATGTATTAGTATGCTTCAAGAGGCTGTGAAAAAGATGAACAAAAGATTTATGTTTAGGACACACAATAAATTTACACATCTGTTTCTTTTCAAGAGAGTTGCAACTGAGAAGATGATGAAAGAGGAGCACAACTTTTCATCAGTACAATCAGAAATCTTAGCAGTTCATTGCAGGGGTGAAAACCCAACAGGTTGATTCCACAAACACTCCTCCATCTTCTTCGCTACATGTGTTTGACGAAATGCCAGTAAATTAACAGACACAGCAACATCAAGATCAACCCCCCAGAGAAGCCTTATATTTCAACAAGACTCCAAGAACCAAGAGCAGTATCATGATCCCACAGGAAGACCCTCCGAACCTGTGTATCCAGTAGGGGTCGAGCCTCACGATCCTCCGCTCCACGAACCATGCGAGGTTGATGATGACGACCAGAAGTATGAGCGCCGGCGGGAGCCACAGGGACAGAGGAGCTCCGCTGCCATCGTCTTCATCTTCCAGCTTGACCGTCGTTTTCCTGTTGATGTACAGCGGCGACAGCACCGCAAGGAGCCCCAACGCGATGGCGACGAGTCTGTCCGTGGAAGAAGCCCTCCCCATGCAGCAGCCCCAGCCCCTCTGCTTTGAGACCTGACAATTCTCATGCAATTTGCTCATGTACAGGGTTGAGTACATTTTCTGGAGAAAGAAGAGAATCTATTCCAAGCAGTACAAGTAACATACAGTTCTATCAAAAAGATTGTTCTGCATGAACCAAACTTATTGGTGGAGGGTGGAATCAGATGCTTGTACAAGTGGGAGATTGAGATCCTGGAAACCACTGAAAGCAATCCAAATGGCAATGTATGATCACCAATAACCTGATCATGCAACCAATGCCTTCTAAGCCTGCAAGTCATCAGAAATCAAGAATCAAAATCCAATTGACGATCAAATCATAGATAGATATGGAACACTAGAATTCAAAGAATTCAAACTACAAGTGCTTTTACCACTCACTCCAGAAGAAATTGTGGCACTGCGATCCCAGATTTCCAATTCATGCTTTCTCAAGGGCATGTGCCTCTCGGCTAAGCTTAAGCATTACTTACCATTTGCTAGAGAACAGAAGTGTATATAAGAAGGTTGGAATCACTGGCTCTGTTCTTGTCATGTATCTCCAAAAGAGATCATACAAAGGCTTGCTGACTGGTAATTTACTTGGCATCACATAAGAAACAGAATGTCGACAAAGTTGACATCAACCTCATTTCCATTAGAAACAAAATAGATTACAATAAATGGCATTGCTCCGCAAAGCTTAGCTTTTTGTTCATACAGAAACAGTCAAGATATGATCTTGATGATGGCGATTGTTTCTTACATTAAAAGAAGGCTGCAACTTCTGCTCGTAAATACCTATAATCTGGCATCGCTTACAGCATATATATCGAAGGAATAAAACAAAGAACTTTTCACAGGATATTAAATCAAACTAAGACCTCAAACATCTGATTATGGTAGCTTCGGTAGAGATTTCATTGAGGACATACCAACGTGCAAGTAACGAACCTTTGAAGCCGATAAAATTTGCTGTTAAATTAACAAGGCAATATTTTTAGATATAGGAGTGTCGATGAACATATAATTGTAGAAAACAAAGTGAATTCGCGGTGAAGGTTATTTAAATATATGACAGAGAAGAAAGAATTGAAGTGCTTTTAATAAAACGACGACATGATAAGGCAGCAACAAATTACAGAAAGGTGGCAACGAATGTATATGCTAGATTAATGCATCGAGTAAGGATAAGGCAGAGAGCTTCACAAAGCTTCATCTATGGGTATCCGACGACAAGAATCTGGTGGTAGAAAATGATCCGACAGAATACATCTCTTACTAGGATTGAATATACAACCTTGAAATTTTTTGATGCAATTCCTCTATAAAAGTACATGATGGCATCTTTCATGTCGGAAAAAAAAAAGGGAGAAGCTGGAGAATATTCGCTTAGCTAGAAAAGGAAATAAATATCCAGTATAAAAAATGATGTCAACCGATGAGAAATCAGAAAGGCGAGTCAAATGAATTGACACAAAAGTATAATTGCCAAAGAATAGGCAACCACAATAAGTATAGCAAATGTTAACCTTCAAGGAAATAACATTAAGTTTCTTCAACAAATTTTTCGTCGAGAGATTGCTACATATATAGTGCAAGAATCAAAGCCACCGATATCACTATAAAATTCCCATAAATTTCGACGATACGATAGTATTTGTCGAGCAATGGAACCTTGTCCATGCAACCATCAAAGTCCAAATTCTCTATTTGCTGCTTCTATGGATTTTTGGGTACATATGGAAGCAAGTTATTTTTATGCCTTCAGTGGCTTCTACTCTACTATCGTTTCTGCTCTACTGTTTTCCTGTCAGGTTTATTATCAATCAGTTTGAGCTCCTGAACACGAAATTAAAATGAAAGAAATAGTTTTCTGGATTCTGATAAAGACTGATGAAATCAAGAACTATGTCAGAGTACACTTTGTTGCTCATCAACTGAATCTTCAAAGAACGAGATAAGAAAAACAAGACATTACATTGGCAAATTAAAAGCTATTTTTTTGATGTTTTTGATCGATTTAACACCATCTAATAAGACAAATTCATAGTATAGCATATAAATCGACGAGACTATGACAATAATCACCACAAACGATGAATCAGATCTCAAGAGACAATCATTCGAACAGGAAACAACAACTTTTAAATCGAATTCCGAGGCACATCATCAGCTAAATTGCAATCCAATGCATAGAACACTATCCAATTTCAACGAAAAAGGATACCGAGTGCGTGATCCAAAAGAACCCCCAAATCATCGATTTCGTCCGACTTCTCACCTTTCTTTCATCGCCCTCCACAAGTACCTCCCGCTGGCCATATCAAGAAACACCCAGTACCCATTCTCAATCACCTGTTCAGAAGCAATCATCTTCGTATAAGATCTGAAGTAACTTTCCAAGGAAAGAAGCAAGGGTCTAAGATCTGAAGAAAAATCCGACCTTTCCAGCGCCAAGGATCCGGCCTTTGATGGAGGAGTCGCCGGGGGAGGCGCCGATCTTCTGGGAGTCATCGGAGATCGGGGAAGGGGGAGGGGAGCGGATCGATTTCCAGGCGAAGAATCCGGCGAGGGCGGCGGAGAGGAACACCAGGACGAGGCGCAAGGGACACATCGTGTACGGTGCCCCGCCAACGCCCAGCCACCGGGATTGGTGAACCCCAAGCAGGGGCGCTCGTGGATTACCGACGGTGAGTGGAACACGCGGACGGGGACGTACGAGGCTTTCCACTTTTATGTTATTTTCACCTGAAATTTACTATATTTTTTTTCTCCAAACAAAAATCTCAATTTTCTATTTTTTTATGTGGGTCATGTTTTCCTTAATTGTTGTGATAAAGGATTTATATTTAATGCATGATGTTCGATTATATATTTATTTGATTTAAATTTATTGTTTTTATATAAAAATAAATGTTTAATGAATTAAGTTAAATAAAGAAAATGTTTTAATTAGAAGAGGTAATATATAATTGGCCAATTAAAATTAGTAGACAATAACGACCGACGCTCTCTCCTCACTTCCCCTGTCTCTCTCTGTCTGTCTCTCTCTCACCGATGGTGGCGGTTGTCGCCGCTCGACAGGCGGGTCTCCGGCGAGTACTAGTCTTCCGCATTCAAGATCGACGGAAACCTCTGAGAAGTTTCGCCTTCGCCGTCATGTGAGTAGAATCCTCTCGCTCTGTGTCGTGAATATAATCCGGAAAAGATGGTTCCTGCTCTATCTGCGCAAAGAGATGTGGATCCTCTTTGTCGGCCTTTTTCTTGGTGGTTATCTATCTCTTGGCGGTGCGATCTTCTAATGGGTTTCTTGAAATGGATCTCTTAGAGATGCGATCTTCTAATCTTCGGAGAGGAATTTGTAGGAAAGATGGGTCGGCGATATCTTCCGACCCCGAGGAGGACGGCGTCGACTTTGATCTTCGTTCGGCCCCAGGATTTCCGCGGCTCGAGATGTCGTATAGTCAACGCGATCTGGGACCAAGAATTCCTCAAATCGAGGCCTCATCGAGTCGATCGTACCTTCGCTTCGACCGTCTGCAGCCTCCGGATGACGAATTCGATTGCGAGCACAGAAGGGCCTTCGGTCGTTTCGTTGCGCGGGAGGCCGTTCTTGATGAAGAACTTTGGGTGAGCTCAACCTTAGATCGTAGGACAGGAATGCCATGTTGATGATGATCGATACATTTCTCCATTCCTTGGCTTCTTTGGAATCATTCACTGTCTCGAATCTAGGGTTTCTTGATTTCTTTTGGTATTTCTTCATGATAGATGGCGGCGTGGTTAAGAGCGGAAAGCTATTGGGAGGAGCGCTCAGATGTTCGAGTAACAGATCAACATCCAACAGAATCTTAGTTCTCTATCTCTCTCATTCATCACCGCTTGCTTTTTCCTTTGCGGAAAAGGGAAGATGGCACCGAATGACTAACTTTGGGTTTGTCATTGCACTATTGCAGCCATCTTCAAAATCATAAAAGGCAATTCACAGTTCAGGTATGACATACTTCACCGTGGATGTAATTGATATCTTTGTAACTAATTGGAAGCACCTTTACGACAAGATAGGACCATTCTATGATTGATGATCAAGGAATGTTTTGAGAGGTACTGCAAAGTTGGCTTGAATAGTGAAATTGACTTTAGGATGTTTATAAAATGATATACAGAGCTTGATATCTCTTGAAAATTCTCAAATGCAACCGCAATACTTACATGTTCTACCATGTCTGAAACAAAACCATTTGCAACATGTACATAATTTGCAATAATTGAATCACATAAAGGTTTGGAAGCAAGCAACAGATGGTACAATATCAAATAGCAACGAATTAAAGTGACTGTTATGTAAAGTTACCGTAAGAAGACTTTTTGACTTGGTTATAGTCAATAACACACTTTTAGGAACTTGTACATTAAGGAATTTTCAGGGTCTTTTTTTTGCATAATTTAGCAAAAAGGTACTTTTGTCAGTGTATCGGGAACTCTTGTCTCTCTTTTTTTTAAATCATAGTGGTTAATTATAGACATGTCTTTGGGCTAATCAGGCAGAATTCGGTGCACTTGTTGGCAGATGATGATAATTATAGTACGTGGATTGGCTTTTTTTCTCGGCCTTGTTTTAGTTCTATTTTTTCAGTTCCGTTTTCTTTAATTTTTAATATTTATGTTTTAAATAAGTAAAACAAACAAACAAACTTGAGTTTCTTAGACAGACATTAGGAACTGAAGAAGGGAGAAATATTGACTAGTGGACACATTAGGGGAAAAAAAAATCAATATTGACACTTTTACTATCCTGCATGATGGAAAAGACCACTTTGAACATATTTTTGATGGGGGGAGTTGCTTTTGGGAAAAAGAGTAATTATAATCAAATTCATAAAACAAAAGTTGAATAATAATGAACTGACATATTGATAGATATCCAACTCCCAATATCTGGCATGGACACTAGGGAGTGGCTACAGAGGTATTCCCAGATCTGGTTTTAGGCACTAGTTTATCATCTTCCATGAACAAGTTACCAAAATTTTCCATCAATATTTTTTTGTTAATGACCTGAGGCTTTTGATTTCCCATTTGAGTTTGTCTTATTGTCTTTAGACTTTATATTCCTACATTATAAACTGACTGCAACTTGATGAGCCAATATGATGCAGGAATTCAAGTCACTAAAGAAAAGATGCAGTAGGAACCAAGATGAGAAGTGTGTCTGCATTGTTGTGGTATGGGCAAAATATATGTAGTATTTACTGATTACTTTGCTGGCATTACAGACTGTAACTTATGGCTACATTTGACTTGCATTGCTCGCATCATTCTGTAACTTATGCTTGAAAAAAGGAATAGCCTATCTTCAATTGTTGCATTGCAACAGCATTTGTTTGGCAGTTTGTGCTTGGTAGTGTGATGCTACTTAGCCTACTAAACCTGAAGATTTTATCAAGTTTTATTACCTTCGTTGCAGCCTCAGAAACTCACAGAGCTTTAAATGAATGCTGAAGCAATTCATCAAGGTTGTTATGCATTTGGGTTGTCTCATAGATTCCATACTGGTTAGGACTGTGGAATAGAGTGCAAACTTCAACATCTGCAATGGGTCTATGTAGGGTCGCAGTACTCGAAGTTGCAGATTTGATGTATGATCTTCCTTGTGGAAGGGAAAAGGATTTTTTTGACATCAATAAGTTATTTAGTAAAATGTCTTAATATCTAATTGGTAAGTTAATAATGAAGACTTAGGTCCTTTGGGAATCTACAGTTGAGTTAGTTTGTGTGCTAGAGATGATATCAATAAATTATTAAGTAAAAGGTCTTGGTATCTACTTGGTAGGTGAACTCTCGTGCTAGAGTTGGATCTTGTGCTGGAGCTGACAGCAAAGACTGTGAAGATATTTAGGCTTTTTTTCCCTTTTGAGAAGAGATATATAGCATATTTAGTTGTGAACAAATCAAGGTCCATATATGACCCTCCTATTGACGTGTCCACAGTGTATATATTTGAGTTCTTCTACTTTTACATGCATCATCAGAACCAAGATAACATCATTATATGATACCCTAAACATTTTGTTATCTTCCTGCACCATTTTCTCCTTTTTTTTCAGTTGATATATAGTTTTCTGAATAAATGATCCATTAATTGAAAAAAGGTTAGACCTAGTTCTTTAGTTTTACGTAATTTCATTAGAGCATATCTTGTCAAATCAAGATCTATTTCTTCAACTTGTCATGACCTTGCATGACTTGCCAAATAACAAACACTATACCATAGTGAAACCATTTTTCCAGCTCAACTAAATTCTGATGAACTTAGCTTTTAGTAGCTTTATCTAAAAATTAGATTGTTCAAGTACTGCATAATTGTAAAGATTCTTGGTTCTTTTCCCTCATGCATCAATTCTGAATTTTACTACCCATGCTTTCACTGTGACATGATATATAATCTTTTCTTTTAATCGGTAAAAGGCCCACAATGACCACGTCTTAATATTTTGCTTTGTGCTGTGTTCATAATTACCAGGTAAGGAAGCATGAAGAAAATATTAAGCACACTGTGATGAAGAGCATATTTGGGACCCTGGATTTAAGCATACGGCATTTTTTATGCGGAGAGACAATTCCTGGAGTATGCAACATGTCTGATCCCTTATTTCACTGTTTTGTTGCATCTCTTGGTAAATTCATGAGTTAAACAGTCTAGCAGGAGCGCATGAAGCCACCAGCATCTTCCAATCTCTCCCAGACAGAGCGACCAAGATATGCATATATCGCAAACTTGTGTGTTGCCAAGCATGCCCGTCGGCAAGGCATTGCCACAAACATGTTATCGTTAGCTATTGAGGTGGCCGCATCATATGGTAAGTCATGAGCTTCTATCCATGTTTTCTAATTCCAAATGATGGTAGTGTGGCATGAATGGTTAGATAATAATTGTGGGCTGAGTACATGTATCTTCTCATTCCTGTATCTATGTTTAATTAGCATGCGTGAAGGCTGATTGGTCTTCCTCTTTATGTCGTTCTTCCTACCAAGATGTTCTTTTCTTGCATTGCAGGTACCAACCAGATCTTTGTAGATGTGCACAGGGATAACATCGGAGCTCAGAAACTATATGAGCAAATAGGATTTCAGGTATGCCATCCTAATTCTACATTGCAAACACAGCCTGATGCTCTATCGTTTGGTCATTCCCAAATTTACATTTGTTGCACACCCTTGCAGATGGTCGAACAGGCTGGTCCTCACTTACCGGCTGACAAAAACTACTTGCTGTGCTTAAAGATTTGAAGTTTCTTCCGGGAACCGACTGTTCCCATGTCCTCCTGTAAAGGTCAGCATCAATAGATTTTCTCAAACATCAACACCCTTCTTTATACTCATGGAATCAAGTATAGGTCGACAAGAAATACCGTAATTGTTGTATATCCTCCCAAGTCTAACCTCTTTTTCTTCCGAAAAAATGTCGCACAAATTTTAATGTGAATACAGAAGAAACCTTTACGAAACATCATTGACCACTGTGCGCTCTCTATGGGAGCGCCTATCTGCATTCACAGAACTGCATGCGGGGTCCTTTCTCAGCTCCATCCCCCTCATCAAGTCTCTCACCCTCGCCGCATCCTCCCACCGGCCGGCTTCTGCATAGATGTTCGCCATCAGCACGGACAGCGTGACGCTGCGGCAACCGAGGCGGAAGAGTTCCTCCCAAATCGACTCAGCCAAGTTGACGTCCCCGTGAATTCTGCAAGCCCCCAGCAGCGCCCCCCACACCCCTACATCGGGCTCCGAGGGCATCCTCTTAACGAACTCGTACGCATCCACCAAACTACCGGCACGGCCGAGGAGGTCCACCAAGCAAGCACAGTGCTCCAGCGTGGGGGTCAACCCGTACTCCCTCATGCTTTCAAAATGCTTCATCCCCTCCTCCACGAGACCGGAATGGCTGCACGCTGCCAGAACTGAGGTATACGTGAAACTGTTTGGTCGAACGCCCTCATACCGCATCCGAGCGAAGAGCTGCAACGCTGCCTCCACCTGCCCGTGCGCCGCGTAGGCCCTGATCATGGCGCTCCAAGAGACCACCTCCCCCTTCCATGCCAGCTTCTCGAAAACATCTCTGGCCGCATCTACGCTCCCACACTTGCCGTACATGTCCAGCAACGCGTTGCCAACCCTTACATCGGCGTCGAGCCCCCTGTTCCGAGCGAAGCCGTGCACCCATTTGCCGGTTTCGAGGTCTCCGGAGGCCGCACAAGCTGATATGACGCTGACCAATGTGACGCTGCTGGGCGCCACCTTCTCTGTCAGCATTCTCCGGAACAGCTTGATCGCGTTGATTCCCTCGCTGCTTTGCTCGTACATGGCGATCATGGTGTTCCACGAGACCGAGTCTCGGGCCGGCATTCCGTCGAACAGGTACCTCGCCACACTTGTGCCCCCGCATCTACCATACATGGCGACCAGAGCGTTCGCCAAGGAAAGGTGGGAGTCGAAGCCCAGTTTGATCACGAATCCGTGGATCGACATTCCGGAGGTCAGACATTCCGAACCTCTCAAAGCAGGGAGAACACTCACGAGGGTGACCTCATTAGGCTGCGTCCCCGAGTCCAGCATCCATCGGAAAACACCCAGCGCCTTACCGAAGACGCTATTCTGGACGTACCCGGCGATCATCGAAGTCCAGGATACGATGTTTCTGAAGGCCATCTCACCGAAAACCAACGCGGAGTCGGAAATCACGCCGTTCTGGGCGTACATGGTGACCAGCGCGCTCTGCAGAAAGGCGTTCGAACCGAAGCCGTGCTTGATCGCGTTGCAGTGGGCCTGCTTCCCTTCGGGGAGGGCGGAGACGACCGCGCACGATCGGACAACGAAGGGAAACGTGAAGCAGTCGGGCGAGAGGCCGTCCCGGTGCATCTGCCTGTAGAGAACGGGGACCTCTTCGCAGGGGCCGAGGTCGGCGTAGGCGCGGAGGAGTGTGTTCCACATGAAGGAGTCCCGGCGGGGCGCGGCGTCGAACAGCTTGCGGGCGTAGTCGACGGCGGGGGAGAGGGAAACGGCGAGGGAGAGGAGCTTGGTGGCCAAGGGGAGGCGGTGGGCGAGGCCTTCCTTGAGGACCACGGCGTGGAGGCATTTTAGGGCGGGAAGAGAGGAGATGGAGTAGGAGAGACGGCGGTAAGGTACGGAGGTTCCAAGCATGCGTCGAGCCTTGATCGTGGCGCGGGCATCAGGTTTAAGCCTCTTATAACGAGTTAGTCCATGTGGTGGGGCTCATAAAGCCCACATCACAAATCACGAACATAAACGCAAATATAATACAAGTACGAATATAAGACGGAGGAGAACATAGCATTTGGTGGCCGCCACCCCTATGGTGATCGACCAAACAATGCTAAATTACGTCCATATTAAGCCCCTCTCATCCCTTATCCTTCGAAATCATTCTTCACCCACTGTCCCTTGTTGTTCGCCCTCATCTTCTCCTCCAACTCCCTCGCCTTGGCTTCCGCCATGGCCGCGGCGTTCGCGATGGCCTCCTCCTGCACCCGGGCCATCCTCCGGCTCCGCTTCCTCGCCGACGCCTCTCGCTCGGCCTCCACCTCCTCGAACTGCCGCGCCCACGACCGCTGCACCGAGCAGGCGGCGACCAGCGCCAGCGACTGCACCAGGAACATCCCCAGCAACAGCGCCTCCTCTACCTTCACCAGCCCCCGCTGCTCCCTTCTGCTCCTGGCCGAGCCCAGCAGCTGCAGGCTGGGGTCGGGGCGGAGAAACAGGGCGAGGAAGCCGAGCGCCTGGCCGACGGAGGAAGCGAGGATGAAGGAGACATGGGCGAGGAAGCAGAGGTGGGTGAGCTGGGAGAAGAAGCCCAGAAGAGAGGAGACGACGGTGGCGGAGGAGACCGCGACGAGGGCCCAGCCAGAGGAGGTCGGGGAGGTCCTAAGAAGGAAGACTGGGGCGAAGGAGGCCGAGGCGAGGACGAGGAGGAAGAGGTTGAGGGAGGAGAGGAGGAGGCTTGGGAGAGAAGAAGAGCTCCTCGGCCGCTTCATCTTGCAAGCCATGGCTCTGTAACCAACCTCACACCGAAGCGGTTATATGCGAGCTGGTTGCGTTGCGAACGTTGGAGCCTGAAGGAGCGTCGGCGTAACGGATACGTTTGGGAAGTGGACCCACCCATCGTCCCCGTCTACGCGGCACCTTTGGCTTTGGTGGAGGAAGTGAAGTTTGAACGTGGATGAGCGGGAATCCTTCACGTATGTTTCTTTGCTACACGCTTTGTTTATACCATACAATTTAACCAATGTAATGTCTCAATATGTGGACAAATTAAAGCAGCATAAATACTTTTCTGTGTTAAAGGGAGAACATTTAGCAGAATAATTTAAGAGAAAGAGAGTAATAATTAGCCATCAAGTGCATCTAATAATCTAATCGAGCAAATAGACATCTATAAAAATGTGCAAAGACGCCTCTATATATCAACTGGTTTACCAAATATTTCTCGTTGTTTCCTTGGATTTGATTGGGTGGGGAAAAAAATTTCGATTAATTCTTTCTCCCCCCCCCTCCCACCCCCTAAAAGAAAACTCAATTCATAAAAATCCCGAAATCCTTCATAATGACACCTTAAAAGAGCCCCCAACGATAAGGAAAAATAGAGCCACCATAAACAATCTGACGCTTTGAAGCCCACAAAGACGGCATGAACCTCAAGGCCTACTGCACCGAGCAAGCGAGAAGGCTCGCCCTAACGAGATGGGAAAAACTTGCTACGACCTCAACCAGCTATGACAGGAATGCTTGACCTGCCACGATGTGATGACTCGATTTACCATGACATGACAGAAGACTCGCTACAGCAAGGGGACCCAAACATGCAATAACAGGGGATGAAGGCTCGTCGTGGCAAAAGCTTAAGATCCATTACAGCGGGAGACAAAAGCCTACCACGACAAAAGCTCAAGGTCCACTATAGCAGGAGACAGTGGCTCACCATGGTGGATGCCCAAGATCTACTATGGCGAGAGACGAAGGCCTACCACAACGAAAGCCTAAGATCCGCAATAGTGAGAGACGAAGGCATGCCACGACAAAAGCCAAAGATCGACTACACTTGGAGATAAAGGCCTGCCACGACAAAAGCCCAAGATCCACTACAACAGGAGACGAAGGCTTGCCATGACGGAAGCTCAAGATCTGTTATGGTGAGAGATGAAGTCCTACTATAGTGGAAGCTCAAGATCCACTATAGCAAGAGATGATGGCCTGCTTTAATGGAAGCCTGAGATACACCACGACATGAGACAAAGGCCCCACCACAATAGAAGCCCAAGATCCACTATGGCAAGAGATGAAGGCCCACTATGGCGAAGGCATTAGGCAAAATATGCCTGAGATGTGTGAGTCGGGAGATCCTACCCACGCTAGATGTTTGTTGTGGAGGGGGCATCAAGCAAAATGTGCCCGAGATATGTGAGTCGAAAAGTTCAACTCGCGCCAAAATACTCACTACGGTAAAGGCATCAGGCAGAATATGCCTGAGGCATCGGGTAAAATATGCTCGAGATGTGTGAGTCAAGAAATCTGACCCACGCTAAGATATTCACTATAATATATGCATCAGACAAAATGTGTTTGAGATGTGTGAGTCAGGAAACTCAACCCATGCCAGATGTCCGTTATGATGGAGACATTAGGCAAAATATGCCCAAGATGTGTGAGTTTGAAAACTCGACCCATACCAGATACCCACTACGACGGAGGCATTTGGTGAAATATACCTGAGATATATGAGTTGGAAAACATAACCTAGGTCAAATGTCTATCGAGGCATCGAGTAAAATGTGTCTAAGATATGTGAGTTAGGAAACTTGACCTATACCAAATGTCTATCGAGGCATCGGACAAAATATACCCGAGATGTGTGAGTTGGGAATTCCGACCCATGCCAAGATACCCCTTATGGTGGAGGCATTGGGCAAAATATGTCCAAGATATATTAATTAGAAAATCAGACCCATACCAAGATGTCTGCTACAGTGGAGGCATTAGAAAAAATATGCCCAAGGTGTATGAGTTAGGAAACTCGACCCACGCCAAATGTTTGACATGGTGAAGATGTTAGAAAACCTTGGATAGCATTACATATGCAGTGGAAGAATAAAAAATAAAAAAAATTAAATTTTCCATAAAAAAAAAGTTCTTATCGTGGTGCAAAGATTAATGTACGAAAAATCGTAAAACCAAAAATTACGCGTATATGAAAGTTGTGTTACCTAGGGAGATCGTATATCCTTAAAAACTTTCATATTTATAGGAGAGGATGAAGGAGGTCAACTGTTTTCCTCTCTATGGGTAATCTACATGGTAGATGCAGTGAAAACGCTCCTCAAATTGCCGCACAATCTTCCTCTCTACGCATACCACGTGATCAAGAAAGGGTTGACCCTTCTTATTATCCACATGCCCTAAACTGAGGTTGTCGGCTGAGGAGGAGTGGGAGGGAGGAAAATAAGATATGGCAGCTAAAAGGGGTCTACCCTATGCCCATTTAGTTCTCTCATATTTATAGAGGTTCCTATCAACTTAACCCTAATAAATCCTGCCTAATTGGGTACTAGATCTCTATCCAACTACCTAAGTCTCTTTGATTAGTGGATCTCTACCCAATAATCTCTCATTGAATTTTATCTACAAGATCTAATAATTTAGGGGTTTACTGGATATCCAATAAGATAAGGGCTCCAATGGATATTTTATATTCTGACCTCTACTTATCACAACACCTACCATATATGTACGATCCTTTAGGCCCAATATCGAGCTGGTCGTGAGTTATACTTGTCAGAACTTCTTTTAACTCGGTGAATTGTCATATCTTATAATGATTCACTCAACTTATCGATTACGGATGTACTGGGCCACTACACCATAGTCATCAGACGATATAGAAGAATCCAATCCATTAGACTTGTATATCCTCAGTTACCATTGTATCTATAGTCCCTCATTCATCTAATATCTCAGAGATTGTGTATCGGGCTTGGTGCTATCAAGGCCATACAGAATCTACTCGAGTCTTGCTCTAATCGGATTCTCCCGGAGAACTCTTTATCTCTCAATCTGAATGACCCTACTAGGGATTTACGTGAGTAAGAATACATAAGACATTCTTCTCATGATATCTGTTAGTGCAAACAGTTTTATGCCGTGGCCTCGGGGCCGTCGCGGCTGGTTCAGGGTCCGAATGACAGGGATCTCCCAGGGGGGTTCCTCGGGACTGTGGGGGCCGCCGGCTTGGGTTGGCTCGGTCGTGGAGGTGGGTCGTTGTTTCCTCCGGGAAGGGGCTCCTCGCCTGCACGTCCGATGAGAGGCGCCTCATCTTCGTCCCTGCACACTGGTCAGGTCGGCGGCTCGACCCGACCCCTCCGACGATCAAGTTAGAAGATGTGGAGAGGAGATTTAAGCAAGAAGCGGTTCCTTTTTCCCTGCCCTTCTCCCCCCTTTTCCGTTTAGGGCTCAGGGGTATTTATAGGGTAGTTTGG
>LVTN01000073.1:386107-393607 GCA_001649415.1 Musa itinerans | reverse complement strand
CTTAATCCGAATGACCTTTGCTAGGGATTTGCCTGAGCAAGAACACATGAAATATTCCTCTCATGATATTAAGAGTAGATGATCCTTTATTGACACTCAATAGCCCTCGTAAGCTTGATTGTCACTCCCGATAACCGGTTATGCTAGATATATAATTTTCAAGTCTATAAGTCTTGTATCAAATAGTTGAGTACTAATATAGGATATCTTTAGTATCTCAAATCTAAAGATCAAATATACCATTGGAATGACAAAATCGTTGTCTGACAATAAGATATCATTCACTATCTAGTATTTCGTGAGCGGATTGATTAGTGAACTCATTCTCCAATGAGTTCCTGTACTATATTCCTAATATCCCTAAACAAGCAACTATGAGACCAACCATCTCAATCATATGAATGTGTATATAGTACATCAGTTTATTCAGTTATCTCGATGTTTCTCTCGAGTAACCTATGACTAGGATTATTTATGATTTGTGTTTAAAGATGAATTAGTTTTATTATCGTGATCTTATCACAAGTCGATTCTCATTGCATAGATTCATGGACATTACAATATATACAACATGTAAGATAAAGTGATAAAATACTAATAAATAATAATAAGAAAAAAGAGTGCATGTCATATCACATGTGTCATCACTCACATGATTAGCTTACAAGGCACCTATGACTAGTAGAAGACATTAGGCAAAACAGGCATGAGATGTATGAGTCAGGAAACTTGACATACACCAGATGTCCGTCATGGCAAAGACACCAGGCAAAATGGGCCCGAGGTGTCTAAGTCAAGAAACTCGACCCACGCCCGATGTCCGCTACGACGGAGGTGTCGAGTAAAATGTGCCCGAGATATGTGAGTCAAAAATCTTGACCCATGCCAGATGTTCGCTATGGCGGAGGCATTGAGCAAAATGTGCCTGAAGTGTATGAGTTGGGAAACTCAACCCACGCCTAATGTTGGGAAACCCGATGCGCCCAAGAAGGAAAATCAACCAAGAAAAAGGAGACCTCAATCGATAGAAAGGTCGAACAACATGTCTCGAACCCCTTTGTAAGGGCCCTAAAGCACACTTTCAAGTGGGATAAATGATAGAAAATATTCTAATACTAGTCACAACCCGCCAACTAGCTGTCACCAAGGAGTTTATGTGGAAGACATAAGTCTCGGGTCATCCCCTCCACAACTGACAATGGGGCAGCAACCTATTGATCAACATGGATCGCAACTCACGGGTAGCGATACAAGCCAATCTCCGGGGGTAGTGGTTCCTAGGTGACTAAGCTGACGTGCGCCCTCCCTTGGTTGATAGGGGAGCCATTCGACTCAACCTTGTCAGCTGTCAGGGTTGATAGGCAGCGCCTCCTCTATCAGCTGGCGATGTGTTGTTGGGGGTTGTATGGACTAGTCGTCCACATAAATGGGTCATACGGATCTATCGTCTATTGACTATAATCCCCTCCCCGGCTTCTCAAGTATAAAAAATGGCCCCTGATGCTTGAATAAGGACGGGAGGCTAGACAAAAAACCCTTACTATTTCCACTCCATAATAAACTAACTCAATCGTTAGAGGAATTAGATCGAGAAATCTCCTCCAATTTTGACCTTTAGTGTAATACCCTCGAGGAGACCAAAGTCCACCCTAACCCGGCCTTGGAACGACCTTGAACACTTAGAGGCCACTTTAAGACCACTCATGTTAGCTCATATATGATGCCAATCTCGTCGCCCGACTACCATGAGGACCCACCAGGATGACCTTATTTTTTTTAAGACAAAACATAGTCTTATCGATTTCTGATATACGATTAAAGGCGATAATAATCTCTACTATAGAAGTACAATGAAAATTGGGTGATGATAACAATGGTAAGACTATGGTGGAAGGGGCAGTCGGTGTCCTTGGGTTCCTTGGTGGAAGCCTCACAAGAGAAGCTAAAATGAACTCCACAAATTAAGAGCTGAGCTCTAATAAACGACCAACCCACGCCCTTATCATGCGGATCCGTTGCATTGTAGCCATTCGATTGGTGATTCAATTGCACGAAAATGAAACCACAATAAATGTAGCCAAAGATGTGGCTCGATCCGAGTTGGATGGTTCAGTTAAAAATGATTCCGCGTCGAATTCATATTCGATTCATCTGAAATCGACACCGAGTTCAGGTTAGTTTGAGTTTATCCTTTTTTGTGAAGTATTATCATCAAATTCAACAACATTAATGAAAATTTTATATAAGATATTTATCAAAAAAATAATGTGCTTTTTTGATACCAAAAGAAATGTCATCCGATAAGTCATATTCTAGATTATTATAAGTTAAATTTTAAATAATAATTAGATTTTTATAATTTTTTTTACTCAAACAAAATGGTCGATCTCGACATTTGGAGAAATATATATGTTAAATCAAAATTTGTAATAGTAAATATATATATTTAAAGGATAAATTTCGTAAAATGGCTGCTTTTATTACCCATCCATTTACTCATTGGTCGACATGGACTGCCATCATGACACATCAAACCCACAGGAATCACTATACGACCGCTTTACTGGGAACTTTCCTCGTCAGCTCTCCATCCTCATCGAGTATTTTATCATCCTATATTTTAATGCAAACTATTTTATATTATTTTTATCAGAAACTTGTGAATTTTAAATATTTTTTATTCTATTTGAATACCAAAACAACGAAGAAATACCCATAACTATCTATATGTATTAGGAATTATATAATCTGTTTGATTTCAGAGTTCATTTGGGTTCCAATGCACCAATCATGTCAACCAATTTGGTCATTCCACCCCTAATTTCAATTCCAATGCTAATTCATTGTCAATTTTGACTCTGATCTTGAAAACAGAACGAGGCCCGAGTGCCACTAACCATTTGGAAACCCACCAATCCTATTATTCACCGACGTGGGCCCAGTCCCACCTCCGTCGTTTCCTACGTCGATGCCCACTCACCCACCCCTTTGAAGCGTAATCCGACTCACAATCGAATTCCCTCGTCCAGAAACCAATATGTATACTCTATTCCGATTCTTTGCATCTCCCCCACCTTCTTTTGCCACCTAATTATATATAGATATTAGAGATATATGCATATATAAATATATATATATCGAAAAAACCCTCGTCGTCTGGCTTCTGTGCTACCACCACCCTTCTCTGTCTGCAGTATCCCTCCGCAAAACCCAGCAAATAAAGAACGAATCCGGAAGAAAACATCGAACCGATGAAACGCTAGGGTTTGTGAGGTGTTTCGCCGCTAGGGATTGTGAGGGTTCTGATCCTGTTGTTGTTGAGCGGGAAGGGCAGCCATGGACGACCTCGAGAAGGCGATCCTCCTCGTGTACGAACCCGGCGCCGCCGACCTGGCTCTCCGCGCCCAGGCCATGGCCTTCTGCGACCGTGCTAAGGCCGACCCCTCTGCCCTCCTCCGCCTCTGCCTCGATCGGCTCAACCGCTCCCCCCTCGTCCCCGTCCACTTCTGGTGCCTCCAAGCCCTCCACGACGCCATCCTTCACTGCTACCGCTCCATCCCCCCCGCCGACCTCCCCTTCCTCCGCTCCGCCCTCCTCTCCCTCGCGTCCGACTGTCCCCTCCCCCCCGCCTACCCTCCTTTCCTCAGGAACAAGCTCGCCCAGGCCCTCGCCGCCCTCATCCGCCTCGAGTACCCCTCCCTGTGGCCCGACCCCTTCCTCCGCACCCTCCCTTGCCTCCCCTCCGCCGACCCCGCCTCCGTCGACATGTTCGCTCGTCTCCTCGTCGCTCTCGACGATGACCTCCTCAGCCACGATTATCCCCGGTCCCCTGAGGAGTCCGCCGATGCTACCCGTGTCAAAGACGCCATGCGCCGGCAGTGCGTCCCCCAGATCGCCCGTCATTGGTTCGATGCGGCGTCATTCTACCGGTCCTCCAACACTTCCCTCGCCACCGCAGCCCTTGACACCATGCGGCGCTATGTCACTTGGATCGACATCGCTCTCATCGCCAACGAAGCATTCGTCCCCCTTCTTTTCGATCTTATTCTTGCTCCCAGCTCGACCGAGCAACTGAGAGCTGCTGCTGGTGGCTGTGTTCTTGCCATCGCCCAGAAGAGGATGGATCCTCGCCAGAAGGTTGCACTTCTCCGCACTCTACCAGTAAACCGGGTGTTTAGCGACCCAGAATTGGTTCTAAAGGTTCCAGATCTGGTCACCGGGTATGCTGCTGAGGCCCTAGAATGCTATAAGAAGCTGGGTTCGGCAGAGATAGATGGTTCCTCGCCTCTGGAACTTCTTGAGGAGGTCCTGCCTTCGGTGTTCTATGTGATGCAGGAAAGCGAGGAAGTTGAATTAGGTAATGTGGTCGATTTTCTGTCGGATTATGTTACCACCATGAAGTCACCCTCCCAGAAACAAGCAATGTATCTTGGTCGGATACTACAAGTTATCAGAGAGCAGATATGCTACGATCCTGCTTACAGGAGCAATCTTGATATCCCAGATAAAATAGGTAGAGAGGAGGAGGACCAGATGGCCGAACACCGGAAGGAGCTGCTTATGCTATTCTGTAGTGTTTGCCGGGTTGCACCCGATGTCACACAACTTTTTATCCAAACTCTACTAATCAGCGCCCTTTCCTCTTCAGAAGCAAGCGTGGAGGAGGTAGAAGCCACTCTTACGTTGTTCTACAGGTTAGGTGAGACTGTAAATGAAGAAGCGGTGAGGACTGGTAGTGGGTCGTTGCATGAGTTGGTTGATATGCTCCTTTCGTCACGATTCCCTTGCCATTCTCATCGAATGGTGGCACTCATCTACCTGGAGACTGTCACGAGGTTTATGAAGTTTGTACAGGATAATCCTCAGTATGTACCTCATGTGCTGTCTGTCTTCTTGGATGAGAGAGGCATACACCATCCAAATCTCAACGTGAGCAGACGTGCTAGTTATCTTTTCATGAGAGCTGTCAAGTTACTGAAAGCTAAGTTTGTGCCTTACTTGGATATGATTTTGCAAGTATGTAACCTTTCCCCTTTGTTTATGGTTTATTATGCTGTCTTTTTCTGTTCTTAAATAGGTTACTCATATCTGGTTTATTGAATCACAGGGACTACAGGATATTGTAGCTCAATTCACTAGTTCAGATTGGAGTTCTAAGGATCTCAAGTGCCCTGGTTCTGAAGATGGCAGTCAAACATTTGAGGTGTCACTTCTTGATACTGAAAAATGTGTTCTCTGCAATTTCATTGAGTGAAGATAATGTTCTTATCATTCCTTCTATTTGTTTCTGGGGATGTCAGGCAATAGGATTATTGATTGGCATGGAAGATGTACCCCCGGAAAAGCAATCTGAGTACTTGGCAGCATTTCTCAACCCTCTTTGTGAAAAGGTTAATGTGGAATAGGAGATTTCTTGTTGTTTCCCATGTATCCTTCTGTTTATTCACCGGTCCTCGTAATTGCTTCAGCATCAAATGTAGTGAATGACCAATAAGTTGACTTATTACTTGTGGTTGTCTAATACAGCTGAGTGGGCTGCTTTTGAATGCCAAAGCACAGGGGTTAGAGGAATCTTCAGCAAAAGTCTTGACCATCCAGCAAGTTATCATGGTTTTAAATGCTTTAAGCAAGGTGTAACTTTTGATTTACGAACTTGTTTTCTCTCTGTCCATTTAAAAGGAGTCCTCGTATTTGGTGTTTCTAAAAATGAGAAGCATGTGCATTCTGTTTTCATTTTAGTTATTTGTTATTGGAACTTATGTGTTCATATGTGAATAAAAAAGACACATCTCTTTATCAGATAACGGGATAGGAATTATCATATCGTCCTAGTTCTGTTAGGATACATTGGATAACAAGACAGTCACATGGTCCATTAAAAGTAGAGGATACTGTTTTTGAAAAATTCTGAAATGGAAGTACTATTTGGAAAAAAGCAGAAATAAAATGATCCAAGTTCTTGAAAACTGATTGTGCCAAATGGTTCCTGAAAACTGTTTTGTCTTTTGAGAAGAACAATTAGCTATTTTGTTGTACTTGGTTAATTTTACTATCCGAATTCAAGCTTTGATTGTACGCTAACCTTGTTTTTTTATTTTTTTAAATATTTATTTGGTCTTGGAACATCTATATGTTGTGGAAATAGACCCTTATGGCTGTAAATCTTGTTTATGGACAGGGATTCAATGAACGACTTGTTACAAATAGCCGTCCAGCCATTGGAATTATGTTTAAGCAGGCTAGTTGAGCTATCCTTCAAATTGACGCACGTACAAGACAGCATTTGATTTTGCATGGCTTTTCTGAAGTGCATTTAGATAATACAAGAAAGTTTTCTTGGGTTGACATGCTTTTGTGTGGTTCAAGGCAGATGAACAGTATATATTTTTAATGATCTTTTGGGTACACTCCTAAGAGTTTCCTCCTTTATGTTGCAGACGTTAGATGTTGTCTTAGAAATTCTTATCTCATTTCCAAATATCAAGATGTTGCGAAATAAGGTGACAAATTAAATATACTTTTTCTGACATACCTTTTTTTATCTGACATCGATGACAAAAGAAATACATGGATGCAGATTACATCATTCATTCATCGCATGGTTGATATTTTGGGAGCATCTATCTTTCCATGCCTTCCTGTGGCTCTAAAGCAACTGCTTGTGGAAAGTGAGGTATCTTTTTCTCTCATGCTTTTGCTTGCTTCTTTTTTGTTTTCCAATATTTTTAGCTTGGGTAATGTACATATGGCAACTCGTTTTATTCCACTGAACTTGTCCAATTATTATTTTCTGATTATTCCGTGTACACTTTTTCTTGTTTTTAAAGTTATGGAAATGATGTCATATTAGTTAGGCTGATATTATTATAACTGAGTTATGAATTGTTGTGGGAAACAACTTTGAACCGTGGCCTCGGGGTCGGCACGGCTTGGTTCGGGTCCGAATGGTCGGGGACCGGGTTCAGCGTCCTTCGGGGGTTGCCGACAGGGGGTCGGGCACACGCGTCAGGATGGTTGGAGGGGCGTCGGGTTGTCTCCGGAAAGGGGCTCCTCGCCTCGGCGTCGGGAAGGAGAGGCTCCGTCTTCGTACCTGCACACAGGCCGGGTCGGAAGCTCGGCCCGACCCCTTCGACGATCAAGTTAGCAGATGTGGAGGGGATTTCGGATGAAGAAGAGTCTTTCTTCTCTCCCCTTTTCTCTCTCTCTCTCTTCTCTTCTCTATTTTTCTCCCTCTCTTTTTTCTCCCCTCTCGCTTAGTGTGCGGGGGTATTTATACGGGAATTTAGCGGTACCTGGAGCGCCTGCCCGCAGGGAGCAGGATCATACCTCTGATGGCGTCTGACATCGCCGTTAGCGTGCCGTGAAAAGGTGAGCCTGAGCGGTCGTTAATGGGCCTCGGTTGGCGTTTTGGCCCATGCTGGCAAGGCGTTGCCAGCTCGTCAGAGGCACGGTACGCCCGCTGATGTCACGGGGGTCTTATCTTAATTATTATCCTCATCA
>LVTN01000073.1:345635-377934 GCA_001649415.1 Musa itinerans | reverse complement strand
CTGACATCGCCGTTGGCGTGCCGTGAGAAGGTGAGCCTGAGCGGTCGTTAATGGGCCTCGGTTTGCGTTTTGGCCCATGCTGGCCAGGCGTTGCCAGCTCGTCAGAGGCACGGTACGCCCGCTGATGTCACGGGGGTCTTATCTTAATTATTATCCTCATCATGAATGTTGTATTTTTCACATTGGTCAACTTGAGTCACTAAATTTTGTATTGAGTGTCATGCCTGAATTTGTGGTGTCTTTACTTTTTCTTATGTTTTAGGCTGAACGCATCCTAACAGCAAAGGCTTAGATGATTATGATGAGTAATAGTAGATAAATCTAACTAATAGGCATACTGATCTTTTTTGTCTTCTTCATAGAGTTGAAATTACCAATGTGATGACAACTACAAGGTCATGGATATTGAATGGTTGTGTTGAAGGCACCTTTAATAGAGAGAACTCTAAGCAATAAGATTTGATCACTGATCAAGGCTCTTTTAAGATGATTTAAGGTTTATCAAGGTACTAGTTGCTATGTATGACAATGAGTTATTCGGTTCATTGGAGGCATGCATAATGTAAAGGTAAATATGTAATTTTAAAAATAAGAACTGAAGTTAATCCAATTCGAAAAATAAAAATTATGATAATGATAAGTTAACATTTTCAGAACTTTCAAGGAAATAAAATTAAAGAGAGCCCGTATCTTCATGTGTTTTTGATGTTTCTGTAGCATAGAGTAAATATTCAGAGAATTATTACGGTTCATTAACAATTAGTATAATCATTGAAGGTGTCTTAAGTTCCAGTGACTCTGTATGCTTACTAGCTTGATGTGAATATCAAATACCCACTACATAGACGGTTTTTTTTTTTGTTAATTATGGTTATTACTTATTAGTGAAACTACTTGAGAAGCTAGATCTCCTGCATTCTTCAATTCCTTGGCAGAAAATGTAGTGTATCATGAAGCATGAATTCAGATAGAGGACACTGTTCCATCATGAAACAGATAAGCTGAAAAGTTAAATCTTGAAGATACTGTCTGTCATTGATGCTGCAATGAACAAATAATTTCATCATATACATTGTCATGTACTTAGAAGCTTGTCTTTCACTTTTATTGTGGAGTACATTCTTACTTATCATGATCAATAATAACAGTTGCTTAATTAATATTTCTAATTATAATGAAAACAATAATTTTCACTAACATGTTACTCAAAGAAAGCAGAGAAAACAGCAAGAACTTTCGATAAAACGAACATCATTTTTTGATTTCATTGATTATGAGAAAAATGCTTAATACAAATAATTGGAAGTGTCTGTTGTTACAAGATTTTAAGCTCTTAAAATTTTATTTTTATTTCTTAATTTATTCATTTAAAAAGTGTTTTGTAATATCCCGTAGTCTCACATCGGAAGTAGGCTAAAACTAAGATTAGCTTATAAGAGTTTGATGGTGTACTATGCCTCACATGCATCATGCTAGAGTTTGATCTATGCTATGAGCTATGTTGGACTTTGACGATGACGTCAAGCTCTTAATAGTGTACTACTATTAACTTTAACTTAAGTATTTTGAGCAAATGGTTCAGATTCAATGAAGTTAATGAGTCAGTTATCTCATCTAGCCCTGATTGTGACATGTTTTGCTTTTTTCCCCACAGTTTCTGAGGTTCTAGTGTTAAATCTTAGTTTCTTTACGCAAGAACCATCCTGTCATAAGTTATTATTTCTTTCAATAAAATTTATCTTATATTGACTCTTAACTGGTGTTTTTGCAGCCAAAAGACATGGTGGATTTTCTTGTATTAGTCAATCAACTAATCTGCAAATTCGGTACTTCTATAGAGGCCATACTGGTGGAGATATTTCCTGCTATTGCTAGCAGACTAATTGTTATACTTCCGAAGGATGCATTTCCTTCAGGCCCTGGATGCAATACTGAGGTTTGAAATGGAACTGGCTCATGTGAATTTGATATATAGATAATTTTAAATAGCTGGATATGGTGAATTCTGCATGGGTTAGTGTTGTTAGGTGTACATCTCTGGTATTTCTCTTTAATAGCTTCTTTCCTAATTGTGTGTTATTCTTTTGCTAAAACGTGAAAAATGCAATTTCTTGTGTATGATCAATTAAATCTCATCTCACTGCTAATATCTTGTGACTTGAACCACTAATAATTTAACATTTCCCGCTGCCATAAAACTTCATTAGTATCACTTAGTCCATGTGTATGTACCTAATTCCATGTTTACTTGGCTCCTGCAGGAAGTGCGTGAACTTCAAGAACTGCAAAAAACATTATATACCTTTCTCCATGTGATGGCAAACCATGATCTTTCGTCGGTTTTCATTGCTCCAAATTGTATGGGATATTTGGATGCAATGATGCAGTTGCTTTTACAAACTGCTTGCTGTCACAAAGATTTACTTCTTAGGAAGGTAAGGGAAAGAGTTTTCGGTATAGACTTGGTTAATATATTTACAAACATCCATGTTGATGTAACAAGGCTATATTGAATTTAAAACTAGTAGGCTTGCAAATCCTCTTGTTAATGTGTAAAATACTCGGGTATCAATTAAACATCAGTCGAGATGAAGTTCTTTCCAACCTATTTACTTCTGGCTTTTAAAATGTAATAGCAGTGTTATAATAACTATACACATCTACCTTGTGATTACTATGGCAGCTATGTGTCCAAATCTTTGTGAAGCTCATAAGAGACTGGTGCACTAACTGCAATGGTGATGATAAGGTACTCCTTTTCCATTAATACTCTTAACCATGTCTCAGCAAGATAGGACAATCTTTTCATTTTATCAAGTTTGTGATCTTGTAGTAATTTTTGGTTGAAAAAATAGGTTCCTGGATTCCGCAGCTTTGTAATCGAGAAGTTTGCAATACATTGCTGCTTGTACAGTGTTCTTGACAAGTCATTTGAGTTCCGCGATGCAAATACTGTGTGTACTCTAACTACATTTTGATTTTTGCCTTTTGTATGTTTAACAAATGCATGAAGTATTCATTTTTGACATTTCTAGTGTATCTTAGTTGAAATGTAAGATTGGTACATTTTCCTCAGAAAAATCAGTTAATAATCTTGTAATTAGACATGCAATCTACCAGTACTTTTAGAATGCAATTATTTCTGATGGCATACAGCTTCGGCTTATAAACATGTCTATGCTTTTTAGTCTATCAGCCAGTGTTTGGTATGTAAATTTAATAAGTTATTCATATTATTATTAGAGTTTCTATAATATGATTAAAATCATTTGGTAGATGAAAAAAATGCAACCAGCATGATGAAAAATAATTTGTTGGTTTAATCCATCCATGCATCATACCTGCTGAGTGCCATATAACATCAAAGGCTTGGTGCAAATTTGTATAAATTCTAAAGTCTGAGATGACAAATATTTTTTTTGGCATAAATTGTGCAAGTATACTAGCTGAACGCAATAAGAATATGATTTTTTTTGTGTATGAAATAAGAATCTCAAAGTTGTCTCTAGACACTTACATTTGTGAGACTTTGGTACTGATTCAGCAAGGAGGCCTATTAGTGATGATACTTTTTATTTACATGTTGATAACAAAGCACTGTAGAAGGCTTCTAATTGAAGCCATGGATTAACGTTTTGTGATGTCCTGCCAATTAGCATGCTCCTGTGCTGGTTGGCCCAAGCAAAAAAAATAAATGAAAAAAAAGGATTAGTCATGTGTTGGCATTGTTGGCACAGCATATCAGAGCATGTGCTGGTACCTCTTGGGCGTGGTATATTTTGATCTGTGTTGACCAACTTGGCAATCCTTGTCTGTTATGTATCTTTGTTTTGTTTTTTCTCCCCTTTAAATTGTGAAGTATTTTCAGTATGTAGAAGATGATTTCTAGCATGTAATTGCCATCTCCTGTTCTGGTCTCTATTGTTCTTATGGTTACTGCACCTAGACTGCTTACCAATATGTTTTTCCTTCGACAGTTAGTCCTCTTTGGAGAAATTGTGCTAGCTCAAAAGGTTATGTATGAGAAGTTGGGTAATGACTTCATTATCCATTTTGTGTCTCAAGGGCTCCAAGCAGCACATTGCCCACACGAACTAGCAGAACAATACTATGAAAAGTTGCTGGTACGATATCAACTACTTTAATTGCTTATTTGACTGAAGTAAAGACAGATTATATGTTGAGGTCTCTAAAGTTTACATCTACCAGCCAAAATGAATATTTCTGTGGTCTAGTTGTAGGAGAATAATGTAAATTTTTTGAACGAAATTGGATCTTCAGATGCCTAATATTTTGACACCATAGATTTTTCTAGAATTGGATCAGAAAAAGATATACATGTTTTGTCCCTAATCGTGTATTCATCTTACTGGCTTCATAGTTCATTCTGCTCTTTGGCATATAAGCATTTTAACCGTTTGGAACTTTAGTTGTTGCTACTTCCACATATTACTTCCTTTGAGCTCTCAAATGTTCTCCAGCAGGCCAACGATGCAAAGGCCCTGAGATCCTTCTACCAATTGCTTATTGAGAACTTGAGACAGCAGCAAAATGGCAGTCTTGTTTTTAGATAGAATTCCAATACGTTGTGGCATCTTGACATTTCCATAATTTTCTCCATTTGGACGTGCTGGTCAAGTGCAGGTACTAGTGAGATAGTTCTCTTAGGAATTGGCATCTTAATTTTTTTCTTCTATTATTCATGTTTTTTCTTTGCTTTTGTTACTAATTGTTGCAGGGAAGTTCTGCTGATGTATATAATCATTGAGATAAGTTTGAAGAAGAGAAGGTACTCTTGGGCATCAATATTATTATTACCTATAAACCATGATCTATGCTTAACAACCTTCTTTGCCCATAGGAATTCATTCTAGTGTTGAACCTGTAATGTGATTGCATCAGTTTGAGACATACTTGATTCATGTCATTTTTTTTTATGCCTACATGGTTGGTAACTGCAAATATGTTTCTGCAATAATCATACTCTCAAAATGTTTAAGAAACTGTAGACACCAGAAACCCAAAGATGTCCAAGCGTATGTATGGTACACAGGATCTGTGACACCCATATAACACCAAGGATGATGAGATTATATACATACCATGAATTTTGAGATTGCAGAGGGGATAAACAAACTGTAGAAACCCAAACAAGCCCAAGCATATGTAATACACAGGAATCGCGGCCCATGGTGGAAGGCTATAGGGTTACCACAAAATGAGGTAGTTTTGGGTTCCTACTACTGCTTGATTGTTGAATTTTAATTTTTATATGAATGTAAAATAAATTTTGCTTTGATGACCAATCTGATCATGTTTTCCTTTCCATACGATTCTCCAATAAGATTTTCTGAAATAGATGTGTTGCTATTATCCGACAAAATTTGAGATGACATCATATTTTGCAGCTGGCTTATTTTTGCTGTACCTTAACGCCTTCTATGATAAATATCATCTCACCACAAAGCATTAGATTCTCTTTTGTGAACATTATGTTAGATTGTGGAATTGGGTCTCTCATCCTTTTTCATTTCGTACATGGGCAGATGTATATTGTGGCAACTCATTCGTCAAAAAGGAAAGGGAAAAGGGGAGTGCTGTTCTATTAACTTAAAATTTTGAGATGAGCAATAAACCATGTTGTAAATTGTATTTTTCGAACATGTAATCCAAATGCCTTTTTTTTGTTTTTGTTTTTTTTTGTTTTTTCGCAGTCGGATTTGAAGATGAAATAAAATGTATTATGCTTGAGACGTATTGTTTCCTCCTCCTATCTACCGAAGGGAAAGCCAAGCATGCAAAGTATCCAATGTAGTATCGAAGGTAGAAAACCCAATCAACCTAAATGTTGCTAATGAACAAATCGAGTGCAGTAACAATCCATCACAGAACAGTCTTAAAAAAATCAATACACGAGCTGCATTGCATTATTTATTAACCTCACCATTCAAGATGGTTGCATGAAACAACAGTGCCAAAACCAAATCCTTATATGACCTGCTACAAATCCCATCATGATCAAACCACCACCAAACCTCCTACCCATAACAAGAACAGCATCCGACTTCACATGGCCTCTCCGAAGGAGGATAAACAAGTGGTTCTCCATGAATATTTTTTCCAGGCTGAAATCACGATAAACAGATGGTTCAAGATGAAGATGATCAAACTATCAAGAGAAAACATAATATCTTATGACAACTTTTTGGAAGTATCCAATGTAGTATCGAAGGTTGATTTTTGATAAGAGGAATTCCTGCATCAAAGATTCACAACAAATCATTAACAAACAAAAAAACAAGGCCTCCGCAGATATCTTGCACTGCAAAAGAAAGAAGCCATATTCATCCATTGATTCCTATACTTTTTCTTTTTTTGCCTGAGACAAGTACATGGGAAAGAAATATACTCTCCACAAAAAAAATGCTTCGCAAAGTGTGCTTGCCTTCGACACATAATTAAGTGCACCGACATAGAAAATCCATCTTCATATGTTACAGGTGCAAACTTGGGTTTCTAGACATAAACTTGGACGCTCTTGGTACGGAGAACCGGTAGAAAAGACGAGTGCATCGGTGTGCCAATCGGCGGATGAGCTCTCCAGTTCTCCTGAGAGCCAGATAGGAGGTCATCGTAAACCAGCCAACGGTAAGAGACCAACTACATTACTCACTCTGATAATGAGAAATACAAGGTAAAGTGTTATGAGGCCAAATCCCAACAACTTGTTAGGCCGCATGTCGTTCCATGGTAAGATGATGAGAGCCCAAAGAAGTCCAGTTACAAGAAAAACCATGGTATACACCAAGGTGTTATCTTGTGGTAGCGCATAGGAGTTTGGCGTAGTCGACCAAGATCCAAGCAGCATTGACATCCCCAGACCAGCAAGTGTGTTGAACATAGGTCCTGCATAGCATCCCGACATGGCAATCTGCACACCATCTTCCCCATTGACAGCCAAGGCAAGGTTCGACGTCAGATCTCCCATCGAATTACCCCAAGCTAGTACTGTCAATCCCAGAATCGAAGGATTTATCCCCAAAATCACACCCAGGGTCACCAAAAGAGCAACCAACTCATTGGCGACAATGTAAAACCACACGATGCTCATGACAAACCCTCCTAAAACCCATGGAAACAAGCACCTTTGAGGTGGGCGGTCGCGGCTGGTGTATACGAAAGCAAGAACTGAAAATCCAGCACCAAAGATGCCACCTACGACGTAAGCAGCAGCAATACTAAATTTAGAAGTCTCCTGGGTGTTAAACACAAATGCCAAAAGAATGGGTGCTAAGAAGGCACTTGCGACTGCATATGGCTTCGACCACCTTTCTTCCTCAACAATAGGAATCGTCAACCTTCTTGGCATAGCGAGGGGCATCTCCATCAACAAAAATAACTTGGAACATGAGAAACCCGATGTCCGTGCCTCTTGCTCATTCCAACCCCATAAAGGCTGGGAGCTGTCAAATGAATTTACTCCGCTCCCCTGATCTGAATAAATAGCCACATGCGAAGCCCACATCCACTGAGGCAGTGAATTTTGCAGCTGTGGCACCTCGTTGTCACGATCATCTTCAAGAAGAAAGCTATGGATGGATCCATCCTGCTCGCTGCCATGAGAAAAGATGCTTCCTCTAACTGGGAGCAGTGGAGTCACCATGTCTAACTTCAATCTCCGAGCATACTTCCTCAGCATCTCATTGGCTGCCACGGCAAAGGCATAAACTGCATAAATCAAGACAAACAAGACTGCTCCCCAGAGTGTCACTCTTCTGACAATCAAGATCAAGGACAATGACCCCAACGTCAACAAAAAGAAGCTGATATCCCTGATGAAGCATTTCTTATCGATCTGAACATTCTTCTCCGCTACAAATAGCGAGACAGTTCCAACAACTATGCAAGTGACAAAGACAGCTCCGCCCAGCACGCTGTTAATGCCAACCTCACCAGCACCTGTGCCAATGAAGGCTGCAACGCTAGCAAACACATCGGGAGCGCCATTGCCAAGTGGAAGCAGAGTGACCCCAGCAACAGTTGGCGGAAGCTTCAGTAAGCCAGAGAGCTTCTCTAAGCTACAGCAGAAGTAATCCGCCGCAGTGTTTCCCAACATGTAGAACAGAGCCGCCAGCCATATTCCCAGCACAGCATAACCCAAAACATGAAATTTCTCACAATCACAGTAGAAGAAGGAAATATAATCGATGAGTCCACCGGAAGTGCACTGCCGATGGGCCTTCAGGAAATCACACTGGGTAAGAAACCCCTCGTGCTGGTGTATGCCGATACACGCCACGGTGGGATCCGCCAGGGTTTCAAACGACTCATTCTTCTGATCGACTGGGACGGACCCGTTTGCCGAATTAATGGAAGAGAGCTCGGCCATCCTCCGATGAGGATGAAGGTTGGATTTTGACGTATGGTCGAAGGAAAAACTAGATCTTTGACGAATGAAAGGGTTCCCGAAGACATCCTCTCTGCTCAGGAATAAGAAGAACAATACCAGAGCGCATAAAGCATTAAAAATCGCACGAAATCCAGGACGCCGCCTCCGGATCCCTTCCATGGCGGTGAACGACGCAGACACCTCCTGACCCCCTTCACCGGAGATGTAGGGTTGGGAACTACGGCGAAATCAAACCGAAAGTGGCCCGGGGGATGGCAGTCTTAGCGGGCTCGGAGAGGTCGTCGGAGGCAAAATCGAGGGCTTCGAAGCAGCAAAAGAATATATTCGTGATGGAATCGGGGATTTCAGAAGCGTATCTTCGGGGGTTGTCGACCAGAGGAAGCTTCCGATTCCTCCGTCGCGAAGCCTTCCCCAAAGGGTCGAAGATGATAGCTACAGGTCTCGATTCAAAGGTACGATCACCGGCCGGTCGTGTCTCGAGTCATATAAATCGGCGGTGTCAGTTTGCGGTCTCTTAAATCGTGTATCAAGTCTTTAATGCACAAACATTTCATAAGAGTCCAAATCAAATATATCATAATTTTCCAATAAGACTTACCATATTTATGTGACCAAATTTCTATATGTATAATCCAACCAAATCAATCGTAAAATATTTTTACCTATTTACAAGACTCAACCAAGTTAACCCCCACCACCCAAAAATAAAAATAAAAAAATTATTTAATTTAGGTGATTAATTATGTCTGTTGATTTAATCATATTAAGGGTATTCCTTTTTTAGGAATAAGGCTAAGATAGTAATTAACTAAATCAAAAATCATATGTTTGATATATAACTAAATCCTACCTAATTAATAAATCAAAAAATTCTAAGTAATCAGTATTTTTGTTTTCCTAATTAAGAGATAATTATTGTTTTCGATTAATTATGACTCTAGAAAAAAAAAATCATCCCCTGAAATAATGGTGATAAAGAACGATATTATATAAAGCAACATTCTCATATATGTTTTCATTTCAAATTTACCAAAATAATACCTACAAGCTTTTATTAGTATATATGAATGTATGTATATCAATAACTCAATGAGTTTTTGCTAGATAAATTCAGGTATCAATAGATATGAATATCTTTCTATATAAATTAAAACAAGCTATATAAATTCATAATGTTTTTCATTTCGAATAGAATTTCAAGTCTAAATATTCAATAATTCTTTCTTTTTTGATATAATTGTACTTGTAAAACGAAGCAGGTCAAATTAATTTAGTAACTCAAATTTGACGATATCATTTTCTTAATTAATACCATATATTATTTTTTTATCAATTCCTTGAATTATCTTGTATCCTAATTATTAGAGTAAGAGTCCCTAATCTATGTTCATGAATTAAAAAATCCCAACTATAATAATTCGGAAAACAAATAATATTAGTGACATTGACCCATAAGTGTTGCTTGAAAGTCAAGTTCCTAACCATATTATGTACATTAAGATTTTATTAAAATTGATCCGATGATTAGTTATATATTAATATTTGACAGTGATATTATATTCGAATACACCCATCATTGTACTCTATAACTCAAAGATCGACCTAAATTAGCATCCCAAAAAAAAAATTAATTATCACAAATGATAATATCGTAGGATCATTCGTGTTCATGCGAGCATCAGATGAAAGGCCATCCCGCCGAAACATCTCCGGTGAGCACATCCTGGCCACCCATTTACGAAGCCACGGGGCGCAATCTCGATCACAGCCCTCCGTTCACTTGCCGCCACCCACAGCGCGTGACTTCGTCGACACACAGCCCAAATCCTCCGGACCTTTAATCTGGGCCGTCCATCGGATAATTACGGATGCCCCCATCTTGAAGTCCACGTGGACGAAAGGTACGCCCTAATGGGTAGGTAATGGACGGCCCCTGGACTCCCGCCAGAGTCAACAAAGAGGGAGGGAGAGATTGGGGCATCCTCTTCTTCTTCCTCCGCTTCTTTGGACGGTGGTGGACGAAATCGGCGTGGGATCGACCTGGGACTAAGCGTAGGCGGAGGGGTCCGAAGCGGAGGTAGCCCGAGGCGGCGAATCGGTGGAGGAGGTTTGAGTTCCCCTTTTAATCCGGAGCTCGAGAAAGAAATCGAACGGAGGAGGATCGCATCTGTTGTTACTCTCGCATCTCTCATCTCTCATCTCTTGACTCTTATGGACCGGTTTCCAGCCATATATCCCCACATCGATCTAAGGAAAGGTGGGAACCCCCGTCTTTAGTCTTTTCTTGGTCTTGAACCTTTATGGACGCAGTATGGAATTTCTAGCGTGGGTTTATCAAAAGAGACGGAATCTTCGGATCTTTACTTTTCTGATGTGTTTTATGGGGTGGGTCTCATGGAAGATCATCTTTCCTTCGAGGAAAAAAAAGTTGAAGCTCCAGGGTTTGTGGTTTTTGATTGATTTTGGGAGCTTCTTGATGAGGCGGTCTCTTTTTTCCAGCTTTGCGTATGCTCGGGCACGTGTTTCTTGGCTTCCTGATGCTAATTTCTGTTTGTATGCTTAGATCTGAAGGGAATATGTGCTGTGATTTTCTTTGCCACAAGTATAGAAGTTATTTTCTATGGATCAATGTGAACATCAGAAAATAAAAAAGATGTTGATCTTAGAAATCATAGGCAGTTACACAACGAATATTTCTTTAGCTCTGGAGTAGATTAATTGCGTTCTCGAAGATTTCTTTAGTTTTAGAGTAGATTAATTGCAGTCTTACTGGAAATCTTGGATATTATATGCCACTGTCTATATATTTGTCTAGATCTCCATATTCTAACATCATATACTTCCAGATTGTACTTAATTGCCAGTTATGATCTCGCTTAAACAGTTGATGATTACAAGTGCAAACCCGGTGTAGTAACAAGGATCAAGTTTACTTGAGGAAATGATGGAACTATAGTAGTAAAGTGGAGAAGTTGTTGATACCTGAACGGTGGAATCCACCTGATGCCATATCTAAATCAACTCAACTGTTCACCACCCTTGTCCTTATTACTGGGCTCCATATTAAGTCCCTTCTCACAAGCAACGATGATCAGTGGTCCCTTCTAATTATATAAAAAAAATGGATCGAGGCATATTTGAGAAAAGGACCAAAGCTTCAAATAATTGGTTCAGAGTTTCAGAATTGTTTAAAGTGGTAAAGAATTATATGTTCCTATAGTTGGAATTGAAGTTGGTTATGAATTTTAGGCATCTAGAATTTTGTTATTAGGGATCGGAAAAAGAATTTCTTATTCATTTATTGCTTGCATGCACAAAAGAGACATTGTTGTGTAATGGAATAAGTCCAGCTTCGCACTCATATGTGCCATCGCGGCTGAAATAGCTGTTGAGGAAAAAAAAGAAGAAGCCCCCTAGATTATAGAAGTTGAACTCCTATTGGTCTCACTGACCATAAAGAAAACCACAAAATACATTTGAAACTTGTAAGGACATAGGTACAAGGTCCATAGGACGAGGAGCCTTTTTTTTATCGGAGAACTTTTTTAAATTGCATTTTGGTTGGAACCTAAGTATTCAAAACAGATAACTTTTGACCTCTTTCCAACTTTCGGTCATGGTGTACCTATAGTAACAAAGCAGGAATGTTGGTTTTGTAATCAAAATTACCAAGGGAGCAACACCATCTCCTGCAGGTTCTCCTGATCCCTATACTGATTTTGATTGGCCAATCTGAGTCGGATAAATTGGGGCTCAAAACCATCATATTCTTCAAAGAACCATCAGGCTAGGCCAAAATCATCAGTCTTGGCTTGATCTTGACTTATTTCCAGCTAATTGCAACCGACTCCAGATGCTCACCTCATTGGTTTCTGTTGATTTTGTTGCACCCTTCCACTAGTCACGATAAAGGGTGTAGTCAAGTTTCAACTGGCTTAAGTTGATTTGGCTTATCTTCTATTTGTTTGATAAATCTAGAAAATCCTGGCTTATTTAAAATGTTGGATGACCTACTTTATTCCCGAATGGATTTTTGTTCATTTCAGAAGGAAAAAAATCGGCCATATGATTCAGTCGATATGGGTTGTTTCTGGTCAATCACAAACATAGTCCATCCCATGAAACTTGCACAACATACAAATGAAGAGCCTTGTTCTCTCTTGTTTCATGTAGCAGTTGCCTTAGGGCAAGTTGAAGAGGCCTAAGAAGGAGGGGGGAAAAACAAAAAACTATATCCCCACAATCATTGAATAAATCTTTGAAGGTAGATGAAGAAGAGAAAATGGGCGTTGAGGCTTCAGAACGAAAGATACTGCCAAAAGACTGAAAGAGTTGAAGAGAGGATGTTAAGAGGAAAAAGAAGCTATTTGCTGTTTGCACAAGGTGATGTTCTTTAGGATTAGTTTTGGGCCACCTTAGGCTACGAGTTCGTTGCACACTCATACTTTTCCAGGTATAACTAATATTTAATAGTGTTGGTTATCATTTTAGGATTAGATTTGGGCCACCCTAGTCTAAAAGTTGGTGGAAAATATACGTACCTTTAACAGAAGCAGTGAACTTATCTGGTGCCTTTTCCGATTAACAGCATTCTGTTGCATCAGTGTAACTATTTCCATTTAATTAACATTTCATAGTGAAACAAACTTTTGCTAAATAGTCAAATAAGTGAGGACCAAATTGCTAAAAAGTTGTAAGTTGAAATATTTTTCCTGCAGTTGCGTCTCTCTTGTATAGTCAACTCTACCTTTTGTAGTTGGTAATATAGCAAGCAATGCAGTTTTCTGTTACTCCTTTTGGAATTATGTTTACTGAACTGTCATTTTAGTTTTGATGTCGTTGATATGTTTATTTGTGGATCCTTGAATCTTATTTATTATGGTGCTATCAGCAGGGTTGGGATAAATTCTTCCTGGAACTTTCTTTTCATACGAAGTACTCTGCTTAACCAAGAGATTAGTACTTCAATAAAGATGAATTCATCCAACAAAGGTCTTTCTGGCAGTAAGGATTTGAAGTTGGGTTCATTGAACATGGCTAACTCATTAAACCCCAATGCAGCAGAATTTGTTCCTTCAGCTCTTAAATACGCCTATGGGACCGCTAAAAGCTCAGGTGCAGCAAAGCTTGATCTTCCAGGATCTTCTGAAAAAGTAGTCTTAGATCGATCAGAGTCTGATATCTCAAATAATTCGGATGATGAGGTACACAAGTACTGGCAACATCAACTTCCAGACGACATCACTCCTGACTTTGAAATCGTAGGACAAGAAGAGCTGCATGAACCTGGACATCTTACACTTGCAGGTTTGTCAATTCACGATGGTGTTGAGCAATCAAAATTTTCAGCGTCAATGACCGACCAGATATTGGATATGCGGCAAGATCTATCTTCTCTTTCAACTGACAATATCAACTTGAGTGGAAAGATGAGATCTCCTGGATCCATCTATTCCAGAGAACAATCACTGGTTGCATCCATGACTTCGGCTGCTGATATATGGGGAAAGCCTATGATAAATGGTGAACAGCAAGGGGAGGGGCATCAGTGGGATAGAGATTATAATGCTGGTCCAGTGGATAATTTGATAGATGACAATGTGTTTCTTGAGAACTCAATCACAGATCCCATAGAATTCTTGTCATCACAATTTCCTGGGTTTGCTGCTCAGAGCCTCGCAGATGTTTATTATGGGAATGGATGTGATTTGGACTTAACCATTGAGATTCTGACTCAGCTCGAGGTATCTTGCTTCCATTTACACGTTATTTTTAGATAAATTGTTGATGTCTTAGGTCTATTTGGAACCATGGTGGTCCATGGTGTGCTGTATTATTCAATGCATAGAAGAATGTTCTTTAATGTCTTCCTAAAGCTAACAAATCCAAATAGCTAGTTAGAGTCTTCTAGAAGATTTCTGGATTTGACATAGGTGCTACCTCTTTGAGTGTTTCCCTGTTGCTGTTAGAAGCAAGAGCATCGAGTGTTGCATTGATAAATATGGTTGTCTCCGTTTATTGTTTGACATTGTAATTTGCTAGGAAGGCGTAGTAGAGATAGCTTGACTGTGAGGAAAGTCATTCTATGCACCTTTTTAACATAAAAGTGATGTTGAAGTTTGTTCATCTTTCCTTCCGTCATGGAAATGGTCTCTTTAAATATTTAAAGGTAAAGTTACGTACATTCGCCCTCCCGAGATCCCGCATTTACGGGAGCCTCGTGTACTAGGTACACCCTTTATTTGTACCTCTATTATTTGTAGTATTACTACATACGATGCTTATTACAAAATGATGACAAGGTGAACGTTTGCAAATATCTTTCTAGGTGATTCATTTGAACTGCTTCTATATTCTGAGCAAATGTTGATTTTTTTTTACCTTGCATAAGGAGTTGTACAGTAGATAATATCATAATAGTTCTTTTTTTTTTTGCTTTGCATCACTTGTAAAGGCTTTACCAAGCCGTACAAGATTTTTGTTGACAGTTTTACCTGAAAGGGAAATATATCATGGGTGATGCAATGTTTTCTAGTTGCATAGTGCCTCGAAGTTGTGTAGTTATATCTTCTGGTCTACTTCGGTAGGTTGTTTGGGGGCTTGATGGTGACATTTTTGTGTTGTAGCTTCAGGTTGATGCAGGTAATGGTCAGAAGCTTAATTCACAGTCCTTGGCCACTCCAAACTTTAGCCCGTTGGATTTTCCTGCTCTTCCGGTAGCAGACACCCTGAATGGATTGTCAAAGTATTCTGGAGAAGAAGCTTATAATGGTTCTAATATGTATAGATATCCTTCTGGTATATCAAGAGGCGATATTGATTTTGCTTCAACTGTTAGGAAGCTAGCCTCACAGAATTCTGGTCACTGGAGGTATGAGAGAAACGGTTCGGCTGATGGTGCTGCTGGTTCAAGTAAAAATTCCCAGCTGCTATCCAACTCATACAATGGTAATAATAAGATGGTTTTTGGAGATAGGTGGCATGGATCACGTGTATCTCGGTCATCTCCTGTTTGGCTTGAGACTGGGGAAGCAGTGGGTAATATTTTTAGGATAGCTTCTTTACAATTGATCACCATTTTTCATGAATCTCCACTGGATTTAAGGTAAGTTTTTTTTTTTTTCGTTTGAGATTACAGCTAATATTTATTCAGAGTCAAGGGAAGAAGCTCGTGATTTTGCACGCCTTCGAAACACATGCTTTGAACAGGTAGATGGCTCCTTTTAATTGTGCTTTTAGTGCATGAGGTTCAAGGCATTGTTCACAAATGATTTATAAGGTTGTTGTTATTGGCTGATCGTCGACTTGCATAGAGTTTGATATTCTTATATGCTTTGTACCTGATAATAAAATACAATGCATGTTCCAGCTTTAGTAGACAGAAAAGTTGGCTGTGGTGGCCTAAGGACATCAGAAAATCGAGGTTACATGCTAGAGGTACCTGGATATCCCTTTGTCGGTTTGGGGCATGCAGCCACTCTGGGGTAGCAATTGTGATTGTGTTTAATGTTTTCAGAAGGACCATTATATTAAGTTCTCTTTGTAGCAAATTACTTTTTCTTATGGTCTTGTTATGATTTTTTTTTTTTTCATTTTTTGAATCTTAAAATGGAAAACTAGTGCCAGATGGAATATGTTAGTATTAATTTCTTTTTCTAAATTTCAAGTGATGTTTCTTAAAGTAAACTTCAGATGGTATCCTATTGTGTTTCTGAAAAATAGGAGAAACCAAGTGAAAGAGGATCTTTGGAGTTTAGAAAGCTTGGCACCTGTAATATTCCTGGAATCAGTTAACACACATCAAAGTCGAGTTAACAATATGGTAAAATAAGGCGAAACAATTGAAACATCATAAGTAATATTCCTGGAATCAGTTAACACACATCAAACTCGAGTTAACAATATGGTAAAATAAGGTGAAAATAATTGAAACATTCATACCAGTGAATTTAAAATGAACTTGCAAATAATAGATGAGTGTCACATTTTTTATATGTTGGATTATTTAAGTGTAACGATTGTGTTCGAAACATGGTCATTTTGAAGCTAAGATGAACATATTGAGGAAGGACACAGACACAAACTAAAATCGAAGTAAATAGTATGTGCACTGAACCTAGATGGTCGAAACATGCTCACATCGAGGATAAGGATGTCATAGTGTGGAAGCATGTTGTGTACTTTCTCAGGATTACTGGCTTGAGTGGGAAGATTAGATTTTCCTTGCTGATTCTAAATGTTTCCTGTTTGGCTCTTGCTATGATGAAATAACATTTAGTTTTATGTGAAGGAATTATGAATTGCATGTATTTAGATGGGAATTTTAGCTGTGTTATTTGAACTAATAAGTCCTCTTTATGGATTATTATTACCAGGCAAGTCTAGCCTATTTGATTGGAAACAAGGCTCTGGCCAAGGAACTGAGTATGAAGGGTCAGTTGTACAGCATTCAGATGAAAGCAGCTCATGAAAAAGCTAAAGAAACAATTTACCGAAAAAGGTTGGACGCTTATCACTAGTGCATCCTAGTTTCTAACAACAACAACAACAACACACACACACCCCACACAAATTATAATTCATGCATAGTTTTTCTTCAATTGTTAAAAGTGTTAGTAGTTGTATTGCCCTTGACTGACTTGAAATGTTGTCTGTGCCTGTGCTAAATAGATGATGTCTTTGAATAGTTCTTCTTTTTACTATCACCACTCCTGCAACCCAAACAACCACCTACCTGCCACTCTTGAACTCGCTGTAACCTTTGTAAATAAAAGCACCACTGGTAATAACTTCTTATTGAAGGAGTGACCGAAGAAGCCGACTGAACTATCATATCATTCCTTGCTTGTTAGATCTATATCATATCTAACAAACAATAGATCTTATATCATATCACCAATGTACTGACTGTTTTTGGTTTAAAACTTAGTCCCATGATAAGCATGTCTGTTAATATTGTACATTCTTGGCCTTCTGGGCTGTGGTCTTGGATGCCATGATAAGCATGTGTTTTGTGTGGCTTTAGAGTCGTCACCACCTAAAGGTTTTTGTTTTTTGTGTTTTTGGCATGTAATTTTCCAGGAACCCACCACAGTCTCGTGAGATGCAGGGCTACAGCCGGGGGCAAGATCATCTGATTGATCTCCATGGTCTTCATGTGACTGAAGCTAAACATGTTCTAGATCATGAGCTGAGACTTCTGAGAAGCACAGCAAGGGCCACCGGCCAGAGGCTGCAGGTGATGGTGTGTGTCGGGACTGGCCACCATACCAAGGGCACTCGAACTCCCGCCAGGCTCCCTGCAGCAGTCGAGCAGTACCTGCTCGGCGAAGGCCTTGACTACACCCACCACCAACCGGGTCTGTTCCGTGTCGTCATATATTGACCGACACCTTGTAGATCGGAGAGAAGAAAAGAAAAAGGCAAAAATTTATACATATATATGGAAACAAGAGAAAGTAGACCACACTCTGATTCTTGTACTGTTTATAGAGAGAGAGAGAGAGAGTCATCTGTCTGGGTACAACGATAGTGTAACAACATTATCAATGATGGTGGACGTTTTGTAGGTCATCTGCTGGGCGGAATTCCACGTGTCTTCTTTTGCCAGAGAATGAACTCGTAGATTAGTTAATTACTCTTGAGAATCTTTTGTGTCCTCTTTGATTTGCCTCGTGTTCTGGAAGTCTATTATTAGTTAACTCATTAGTTAACGACATTCGTCAACACTTGATTCTCGCCATAAAACAAAATCGCGTCCGCTTGAAAGCAGGTGTTGCAGCATCACAGTTTTACATTTTTGGTTTTACGGAAACCAAAGAAAGTATTGTCCAAGTTAAAGACGACCCCACGATCGAAATTGAATCAAAGTAGCGGTAATACGGTTTTGCCATCAATCCCGTTCACTGATTGCTGTCAGGTGTTCATCAATCTCCTCTGTCGACAACACTCTGAAAAATGTATCTTCTTTCCTCACAACTCCCACCTGGTGGAATGACCCAAATGTTAAACCATATTGGACAAGTACATTTATGTGATAATTCTTACGCAACACATTTATGTGAATGGCTATCAACTTTCGATTGAGGCTAATTTTGACCAACCATTCAAAAACAGTTTTGAGTCGAGAGATTTTACCTCTATCTCCGTAGCTTTAAAATCCTCCTGAAGAACTGATTGCAGAGCAGATATTGCGATCTGCAGGAATAAAGTCAACACATCAGGCAAATAAATATGACAAACACTAACCTAAGTTCATTAATCAGCTAAACAAAAAATCACTGCAAAATAACAGACATTCTAAACAAAAATCACCTAGTCAAAAGTACATCTTATCTACGCAAACACGACAAAGAACTTGAAATTGGAAGCCATGAAGTTCATGAGAACAATTCTGAGCTAGGCAACTGATGTTTACTGCATACTGACTGAAACCTCAGATTTTTACCTGCACAGTTTCCTCGTATGAGAATGCAGGGTCATTCTTCATTTTCTTTTCCAAAAAGTTGATTGCTTCTTGCTCTTTCAGGCCTGCACTTGTGGCCTGGAAACAGTAGTATTTCAATTACTACCATGATTGTAACTACACACTTGAAGGCAAAATTCCAATCACACAAGTAGCCTTCTTTTTTACAAGGACTGCTTATCTTCTGCACTTAGTCATAGCCTTGCCAGTCATGAAATTAGGTTAAATATAGTTGCAGTCAACATATATCAAGCTTATACAAAACAGAAGGATCTAGAACCAATTCACAACTTAATATGTCAATTGAACAGAGTAAGGAAAAATGCATTGACATGAGTCATATCAATAAAAATGTTGTAAAAAGAAATAAGCTAATACTACAATGTAGTATCAGTTGTCAACAGCCACATATAAATACAATGTTGGCTTGCATCACGAATAAAGAGAATTAAAAAAGATCAGTTCCTTAATGGATTTTGTAACCTCTCTTTATAATAAGAGTTTATTAGATCTAGTAGAAAAAATATATTATTTCAGGGTCAAGAATCAGCAAAAGCCCCAGACTCCCACCAGATTCCATAGCATGTAATGACTCCATTTAAGCAATCGCTTCTGTCCATAGACTACCTCCCAAAGTTCTAGCATGGATGACAACAATAACAATGATGATGGAGACGATGACAATGCAGCAAGCCTTCATTTTCAACTCTCCACATGTTGACCATCATTAGTTCCATCTTGGCATCTCGGTTATCAAGTTCTTATCTACTACCACTATCTACTATCTACAGGTCAACAAAAGCCTAATGTCCCTCCATCTCCTTCCTCCTCACCCTTTCCAAGAAACAAAGACCAGGTGGCACCTATGATGAGGGAGGACAAAGAGCTGGATGGATGACCTGGAGCAGATCCCAAGCTCTTTGAGTTTTGCAGGTTGAAGGTCACCACAATGCAGTGATAGCTTACTGTTGGGCTGCAGCAGCCTCACCTCATAATGCCAATAAGAAGATCCCAATCTATAAAATCAATGTTTTGTATTTAATTACTAATTTCTTTGCTTTTATTTTCTTCGTGGACGTTTTTCTCATTTTGGTCAAAATATTGTACAAAGAGATCTATAGTTGATCTTAAATTTGTAGAGATCATTTTCCCTTGAATTTTCTTTTCAGTAGATGTCAAACCCCTGGCTTCCTCAATGACAGTCTCCATCTCATCCAAAAACCCAAACTCTCTTCCCTTTGCTGCCATGCACTGCCCTTTCCCACAACAGTCACATCCAAAAAATCAATCAAAACCAAAACTGTATTTTATTTTGGTTTGGTTCAATCACTTACATATGCAGGCTAATTCCAGATGAAAGTATTAAGAAACCCAAAACTGAAACCGAAGCCACAATTGGTTTACACCAGACAAAGCAACCATCAGGTCACTTCTCCACCATTGTCATAGAAATAGCCAGATAGTGAACTACAAGAAATAATCATTTTCTACTATGTATCAGCCACCTTATTTTACACAAGATTCAAAACTCACTACACAACAATTGAGCTATATGATTATAGATGTTTCAGTAAATATTTCATTGCCATATCCAACACGATTTCCAGAAAATAAATGAAAATTCTCTAAATGAAAAGAAAAAAGGACACACCTACACCATCTTGTGCTTGCATTTTTTCCTAAGATAGGAAATAACAAGAATTCATGAAAAGAATTGTTTGAGTTTGTTACCATAGAAATTAACAAAATTGACACAATCAGCATATAGGCACGATAACAACAAGACCTTTTTTAAGAAAAATGGTCATAAAAAAATCTGTCATGGTTATGCTAAGTCTATAAATAGACACGAATAAAATAAACAGGCATAACTGTAAAACATTTTATAATAGATGCACGAACTGGCACTAATCATATTTCATCTTCAAATTAGTTCCAGACTCAGTAAGCATTCATATCCATCTTTAGTAAATATCCAAAGACTGCTGAAATAAAAAACAAGAAAAAGATGCACTACGATGTATCACATACCTTGTGCCCAAAGAAATGCCCAGCTGGGTCACATTTAAAGAGCTGAGGTCCTTTCTCTTCATCAATACCCAAGATCATAGCAACTTCACAATAAAAATTGTAGTGGTAAGAGAACAAAAGAAAAGGGGATGTATAGAAACCAAGAGTTGGTGATCTCAGGTATTTTCAGAAACTAACCTATTCCAAGAGGTCTCATATAGGCATGTTGGGTGTAAATCTGTGATTTATCTGCTATCCTGTATGTACGTACAAGAAGAATATAGGTCATAAGACTACAAATATAAAAAAATCATCAAGAGAAATAACGAAAGCATTCCAGAGCAGAGGAAGAAAAAACCCGAAATATAATAAAAAATATAATTGACTAAAATATTGGTGACAGACAAATCACAGAGACTGTTGAAAAGGAAAACCAGAGGATAGATATAAACTTCAGAATAACAAGAAAATGACAGGTAGTCAATAAAAGCTACTAACCAACAAGCTACAATTCCAATTTGATTATCAATTTATAGATTCAAGTAATAATCAAATTATTTTAAGCAAGTAATGAAACTGATCCTTGACCTAGAGTGCCATGAAATTTATGCCGAACTTGGCATGCTATCATTTGACAGAAGAGGAATATTCAAGCCATGGTTCGCTTTACCGGTTTGTACCCATGTACCGACCAATTGTTGGTACGATATATACCGAGCATATCGACACATAGTACATGGGGGCATACCGATGTATGACCCGTACCAATCCCTTCTCGAACCGATACGTACCAAGCGGTATGCCACGGTACGACGAACCTTGATTCAAGCCAACCTTAAGGACTAACAGGACAGTAAGTTAAGACGATGTTTCTCCATATGCATTAAGGTCTTACATCAAAGAAGTAAACCTTTAACATCCTTGTTGACTTAGGAAGTCTAGAGAGAGAGGGTTGGAACAGGTAGGAAGGTTAAATTGTAAGCGGAATATTCTAAGCTAAGCTTTTCTTTTACTCTTTTGATAAGCAACAAAAGTCAGATATTATGAGTTTACCACAAATGATATAGCATATTGAAAAGAACTAAGGTTATGTTTTTGCAGAACATTAATCTTCTGATCTGGACAACCATTTTCAATTTTGAAGTTCTACCATACTTGCAATGATCCCAATCAAAAGCAATTTATCAAACCTAAACGAACTGCTAGCAAATGATTCTAATCCAAAGTCAGATATTTTAATTACACTGAACACTTGATTTAGTAGGAACTGCTTGTCCACCAATTACAGTGTGGACAAATGGCTACATGTAGTTATACAAATTCTGACTTTACCCCCAGATGAACCTACTATGGATGAGCAATGGACTAAATCTTTACATAGATAAGGAACATCAAACACAAAAGCCCAACCATCATCAAAAGCTTCACCCCATAAAAACTAACTCGTGGACTTCTTTCAGGAGTCAGAAGCCTAGCTAGCAGATCCATGATTCTAAAATTGAATGTCAGATTCCTGAATCTAATAAATCTCCATGACGCATTAGTTACCAACAATAATAACTGCTTACAATGATTTTGCCTGTTGTTTCCGCCTGCAACATAGAGGACAATCCCATTTTATATAAATATCATGCAAGCATGAAGCAAAATACTTTCACCATGATAGATGTGAATCAATTTATCAGATGTCTTGCTACAAATATTAAGAACTATAATAATCCCTAAGGAAAAATGGACATTGTCATTTGTAATAGATAAAGCCCACTGGGGCAAGTAATAACAATTATGGAATAACTGCAAGTATTACAATGTGGATGTCACTGTTCTAAAGTATATGTAATTGGCGAGTCTCGTTAATATCTTAGGAAAAACACAATTTAATTGGAAATTTTTGGTAGATATAATTAGAATATTCATAAATTGACTTTGCACAATGTTATAGAGATTGATTTCATTCTTTTTAAAAAAAATAAGCAAGAAGTGAATGACCATACCATTTGGCTAATACATCTACAGGCATCTCATATCCCCATTTAAAACGAAATTCGGCTGCTTCATTTCTTGCTTGTTGGACTAAAGATCTTGCATCAGCTACAACAACAATGACACAATTAAAACTTATCATATTGAATGATACAAAATTACAAATATTAACCAGCAAATTGTAGGTAAACATATCATCTCAATCCAAAATAATAGGAGTACCATATAAATCAAATCTTCTAAGATAAGAAATCAACAGATAATTTTCCAATCTTTTTTCCTAAGTAAAGGAAGGCATTTGTTTGAAATAAAATATGGTCCTTGTGAGTTAGTTTAACCAAAAAATATAATTCAAAGTAATATATTATGGTAGCTTTTGTTTCAGAAAACATATCAAGTTCTCAGTTTACATACAAAAACTGTTAATGATCAATCTGACCTAAGTTACTCATTTGACTTATTGGTTTATTCACACTGACCATGGAACTAATAACTCTTAGAAACATCTTTTATTCTCACATCTAGAAAAAAGCATCAGATATGAACTATTATGAAGCACCCTGGAAAAAAAAAAGTTCAGTTACACAGAACAAGTTGGGTTCCAGCTACTGACTTGGCCTGTCTAATATACACTTTAAGCTCGACATGAAATCTATCTCCATATGAACTCTCATCATTTTCAGCAAACTATACTTTAGAATTAAATTTTTTGCAGTCCCTTTTCTTCTTCAAACTTCTCCCACATCAGTGTAATAGTTCATGCCCAATCAACCATCAGAAGATGATGGCAAACAGGAAGTGTCTATGTTCATCACCGATTTGAAATGTGTTACAAAACAAAGATTTCGCATGAGGTGATAATCTCCTAGATTTGGAGCTATACAAGTGCTTCAGAATCCTCAGACAACCAAACGCATCCGCACATAGACTCGAGCAACATAAACGCCTACAAAAAGAAGCAAGATATATAGAGAACCTGTTATCCCAGTCGCTAACAGTCCGAGGTACTTCGTGATGGGAAAGAGATGCGTGACACTGGTCTGATCCAAAAGCTTGTCCTGCATTAGTTTTCCCACAACAAGAACAAAGATTAATAGCGTAATACAAAGGGAAGATCGCATCCACGACGGTGTTAAAGATCGAGGTAACCAGACACTCACAGGAACCTTCTTCTGAGTGACAACACATACGGAATCCTTCCCTCTGACCCCAATCGACGTGATCCCGGATGCCTTCACGGCCTTGAACGCATATTCTGCCCCAATCAAGAAAAAACATGGTTCAAGAACAACGATCAAAACCCTAGAACTCGTTTGCTCGTCCGCTGCAACGCCGGGACAAGAATCCGACCTCCAGAATCCAGGAACTCAAGATCACGCCCTTATGGTGGGAATCAAGAACCCTAGAGCTTACCGACTTGGTAGAGACGACCCTCGGGGGAGAAGATCGTGATGTGACGATCGTAGCCGGCTCCGGTTCCGCGACTCATGGCGCTGTACCAACTGTCTCTTCGGTCGGATGCTAGGGTTTGCTCCGAGCCTTCGTGCCAAAATTAGGATTACACCGGCGTGCCGAGAGATGTCGAGCGCCGATGAGGGGAAGAAGGCTACATAAATGCTTGCGCCGCAAGCAAGAAGTGGTTTCTTGCTATTACGTCCCCCGAGCATTTATTTATTTTATTATGGAAATACTTATTTTACAATTTAATCCCTGTATTATGTTTTTTATCAAAATTGAACTCGATTTCTCATGTTTAGGTCCTTCGACCAAACAATTGGGAGTTGACCCTGTTTAATCAACATTTTCATTGATCTCAAGACTAACCTATTAAGTTTATATTTCATTGATCTCAAAATTTTCCAATCAGCCTGAACTTGATAAAAATTGAATAATTTCACAAATGCACCAAATAGTTGAATATATATAGAGTAATTAAAAAAAATAAAATTAACATATCATCATGAGCTTAATTAGCATAGAAGGCTTTCGTCTAAAATTGGATAAAGTTTATTATCCTTTGATCAAATTTTTATGTTATTTATTATTGTTACGAGCAAGGTCCGTAATACCGTACCGTACCAATGTTTCGAGGCTAGCTTGGTATGGTACGGTACCATGTACCGAGCGGTACACCTAATTTAGGGTGTAAAACCTTCCGAAAATATTTGGAAAAAAAAAATTATGATAGAGTTTTTAAGTTAGAAATAAATATAATAATAGTATAAATTTAGCAAAATCAATGTAAATTAAGTAAAGATAGTATCACATATCTTTTTCGGGCTTTGAAGAAGTCTTGTTCAAGGTTCATATTTCAGTCCATTATGGATTGTCCTTATGTAAATATTGAAATATCTATAGAAAAATCATTTGAATTGTTATACTATTTTATTACAATATAAACTCTAAAATTTAAATAAATTAAATAATTACATATGTAGATATACTTGATTGTTGATTCTACTACCAAAACGAATGACGGGTCTCCACGGGTGGTGGATCGGGGTCCTCGATCATATACATCTGCATATCAATAGGATATGTTTGTTGGACTCAATCATGAAATTGATCCCATGACATAGTGTATTGATACAATGTATGTCATTGATGCATCAATATGGTGCTGATCATAGGCAGATCGTCGTGAATCATATTTGTCCAAGACAGCTTTTGAGGCATATATTGGTGAATGTTAGAGCTTTTATTTTTGTTGGAGCACTGTAGCACTGTTACAGTGCGGTAACGATTGATTTCGACCGTTATCGAGTTGTGCCGGGCGGTAACGATCGAAATTTTGATCGTTACCGCCCGATATTACCCCATATCGTCCGATATGAGGTGCTTTTAAACGTTCCGCTCGATTGCGAGCATTCCGCGTACCGATATGCTGTTGAACCGGTATGTACCGGGCGATATCATTCGGTATTGCCTACCTTAGTTGCGAGTTGATATGGGAGACTTATTTGGAGCGATCGAATTTAGAATTAACTTGCGCTAAGAGCTTTTGATCTGGTTAGAGAGTATCAAATGTAGTGTCTAACTTATAACTAATATTATGTGATTTTTTAACGTGATTTTTTCGATGCTCAAGTGAGTTAGGTGATGGCAAAAGAAAGAAATGTCGGACGTTAACATCTTGATTTGTCTTTATGATTACGATAAACAATTTGAATATTTTTTCTTCAAATTTTACTGACAATTGTGGAATTATCGATTAAGATGTTTTATTTGACTAGAGAATGACATACGAATCTCAACCTCTGTTTGGAGATAAATATTTCTCATATAAACTTTAAATATAGATAAAAAGATTTTATCCCAACTAGATTTAAATGGGGTAGATAAGGGTTTGTAATCAAAATAAGAGCATCTCTATTTAACAGAAGTTTCATGTATAATTTTCTTTTCCTTCCTAAATAGTTCAATGCAAACCCATTTTGATCTCATCCTTTCTATCGTCCATTTCTTTTATACATATATCCCAACCTTTATATTTATGTATAAAAATCATTCACATATACTTTTGGTAACATCCAAAGAACTCAAGTAACTTATTCCCAATGCAGCTAACTAATATGAATTAAAAACATATAAAAACATGACATGCCTGTTATGGCTCACAAGTTGTAACAATCTCAAGAATCACTGATCTGTACAGGAATAATAAGTTCCTTGGCCACTATTGAATACCATTGCCAGATATTTTTACATGATAAGATGTTACAAAGCAAAATAAATCTTCTATCAAATGCTGCCATTGCTAAAACATACACCTGATCACTAATAACTCCACAGGACAGACCCTTTTTTCAGAGATAGAAGCAACGATGGAACAAGAAACTATGAGCAACCACTACAAACTTTCAATGTGAAGCTAGTGTATTCCAAAGTCTAAACCAACTGTAACTTTGACAACAAAGATATTGTGCATTTGACATCTTGAGGCACAAAGCACTTTCATCTTGGGCAACTTTCAGCTTCATACTTTCACTTCAGAATTGACTACAGATTTGTGGTGACCAAGATTCTCTGTATTTTCAGACTCAACTTTCATTTCGGAGCTGAATTCCAATTTCAGATCCACATAGTTCTCTGTAACACGTTCGTCTACTTCAACTTCAGGTTTTTTTCCTTTATCAGAGCCAACAGAGATGTGACGAATGGTGTCCTGGAACTTGGTGACACTTTTCTCGACGGGTTCAATTGCTTGAGATATGGTTAATGCCACATCCTTTACCACCTGCACAAAAATTATAGGGCAGCAGTAAGCATTTTGGATGCTGAAATACAAGCAAAAGGTTAAAGAACCAAGAGAGACATAAATTTTACAAAGCAATTGTCATAGATTTCATGCACTAATGCTAAAGTTAACTACAGGTACATGTATCTACTTTATGTCATCTCAATTTACTGTATTATAAGATGAGAGGACTCACATGTTCGCCACCTCCTAGAACAACATCTTGAACACTCTCCGTGATTCTCGTTCCAGGAGCTTCAACATGTGTTTCCTTCTGCTCCACAGTGGCTGGCCCGCTCTTGGCATTTTCAACTAATTTAGATTTGGTTTTAGATTCTACAGATGTTATTTTCCCACAACCAGAAACTGGCAGATATTTATAATGTTCTGCCGAGAAAACATATACATGGGCAATTGCTGCAATAGCCATCTGTAAAAAGGATCCACAACCTTCTTTAAAGTTAATGCACAAGAAAACATCGAAATGCCAGATATATAAAAAGGATATTATATCATTTGAGAATGTGAGAACACTATGTTCTAAGTTCAGGACTCACTTCAATGCAGATAAGAAAATCTTGAATACCATTTTGAATTTTCCCCCATTTTGGTAGAATACCAACATAACAGACTAATGCAATACCAACACCCTGCCACCAAGTTGCAAAGACAATGGCTTTAAAGCTTATGAACTTTGATAATGGCTTGATAGCTTGTAACCTGCTATGAGTGACATTGTAGAACTGCACGAGGCAATACAAAGCCCACATTTGACTGAAATTTATGATGATCGTAACATATGGGTACCTGTATGCAATTGTTTGCTATCAAACAGAAAATTATCAAGTAACCCAAAGAAAAAAACAGTCAAGTTGTCAAGAAGTTGTGAGGTTAGGTACAGAAAATATCCAAATGAGGTTCTTCTATATAAGCCATACCCATAGTACCACTTGAATTCCCCTTCTCCATAAACTCCAAAAAGTTCCAGTAACAATGCCAAGAAGGCACATAATGTTTTCAGTATCATCTGCGGATACTTTTGAATTTAGCAGCTGTTTCATGATAAGTATAGAGAACATGCAAGCATATGCACTTACATATTGTACAATACCAAATTTTATAATTGTGTATAAATCTTTGCCGAGCACAGTTGGGTGGAATACAAAATCATTTAGTGAATGCCGATGTTGAGCTTCATCATCTTCTTCCTTAAGCAATTGCTCACTGATCTCTTCTCTAGCTGCATTCTCAAGTAGTTCCACAACCCTATCTTCACCTCCTAAAATAGATACAATATGGTTAATGAGCAATTTCTCATTGACATCTCCTAGTTTTTAACTAGTGTGTTGTGCCTACCTGCAATTAAAATGGTATCTCAAGATGTACAACTATAGATTGGTCTAGAATGAAACAACAATCATGCAGACCTATTAGAATTACTTGGCCTTGGGGATAGTCCACTATTCACTCATATAAATTTACAATAATTAATGAATATCACATGTGTATCAGATAATGATTATCACGATTACTGCTATCATACAAAAGAAATATATCTTTTCAGGACAAAGTATCAAGTAGTTCTTGCCAGTGACCACCCTTTTTTGGCATAAAAATGTACAGTAAAAAAATCCAATTGACAGGAAAATAAATGGAAAATCTTACCAAGACAGGCAACCAAGTAGCACCAGAAAGAATACAAGGCAAATGCTTCATAGCAATTCCTTAAGATGTCACAAACCATAGAAAATTTTGAGTTCCATAGTGATATTATCTGACAAGCAAAAAACACTGCAGATCATTGACATAAGAAAGGCAAGTACAACAGAAGAAACAAAGAGTTCAAAAGCCTGCAAATGGACAATACACTTGTAAGTATAATATCTTCAACTTTAAAAAGAACTAAAGAAGTACCCATAAGCCAGTAAATCAGTGTACTGGCTTAAAATCAAGGTTGATGACAAATCAGTTTGCGATGATTTACATTGTCCAAAATATATTCACTACAAAAATTTTGTAAGTTCATTACAGAAACGAGGGTTATAAATTGTAAGACTAATCCGATTTTGATGGCCTACATGATTAAGGACAAGCCAATTGGTCATGACTTACATGTTCAATATAAAGATAATTATCAAGTAAGAATTGCAACAATGTGTCTCAAGAAAGTTTTTGTTTTGTGTTGTTATAATTGCAGAGCCTCTCATTTGATAGATCAAACATATGTTTACATCACAGATACCATAAGGAGCCTATGACTGATCATCGCTAACCGTTATTTTCATTTTATAGGTTATCTAAAGCTCACTACTTGTGACATTATCTTTGTGCTGATCTAGGGCATACTGTTCAATTTGATAATTTACCATCGCCAGCAGCATATTTCATCTATACCATGGATAAAGAGGACACAAACAAAACAGACTGATGCTCATTCTTGCAAGACTAATGCCCATTCCCCCAATGTATAGCAACCAACAAAGTTACTAAAAGCGAAAACTTATTGCAGTAACTTATCTTGCACAAGAAGGTAAGAAGCAAAGATTTAATACAATTTTCTTTGGACTTCAGGTATCTCTTGCTTCTGACCGCCCAAGTGCTTTGAAGAGTTTCTGGCATTGGTTGTCTATAATGCTTGCTATGCATTTTGGTTTTCAAGTATGTGATAAGAAGACAACAAGAAAGGGGAATTCAAAAATAGAAAGCAGTGGATTATACTCTGTTCTATAACTTGGAATTTTAAGTTAGTACTAAGCTCAAGACAGTGGTGTGTTCACGTCATCACACAATATCATGAAAATAGATGTATGTGCATGTTTATACATGATTAGATAAGGTAGGAGTCCAGGAAGATATAAGAAGCAATACTTACAGACTCAGTGGCATATACTGGAACCATGAATAAGACACCAATGATCCACTTCTGTTCCTAGAAACATCAAATGCAAAACTATCAATTTATGTTCAGTGTTTAAAACACTCCTAACTTCAAAATATGCCGTCGACCCCAAATAGTTGGGACATTACGGTTTGTTGTTGTTATTGTTGTTATTGTTTTAATGCATTCCTAGCCATCTCTATTATCCACATGGAATGTCTTCTTTATGCTCTAAGAGATTTAAATCTTTTCAGGATATGATGTCGATGCAAATGCAATTTTGCTAGTCTAAACACTGATATTATGATCTACATTAGAAATTGATGATGCTATATTTCACATATTTACATTATCTAGGTAAAAGAGAAGTGTAGTGGTGTTAACTGCACTCATCACCAGTGTAGCTATATACTGTCGAAAACATATGTAGAACTCACTGCAGGATTAGTGTATGCTCGTAGGTGTTGCAGAATGAGTATTGTTGACAGCGCTAATGCAATCAGCACAAAAGTTCCACCGATAGTGACTGCTGGAAGGTGAAGACTTTTATACACTCCTTCAAAGTTGGAGATGCGGTCATATGCCATTCGTAAACTCCCTCCTCCTGCGCCACTTACAAGTATTCCTTGTAATGCACTAAGATAATTATGCGTAGTTCAGAAATAGGCCATTAACAACTACCACAACGAAATATTCCATCAGTTTCTTACATAGGATTAAGCAATACTAGGTTTTGATTCAACAAGAGGGACTCAGCCGGTAGGTAAGCTAAATCAAGGACCACTTGGAGCTCCTTTTAACACTAAAGCTCCCCTAAGACGACAAACCAAAGGGTTTTTGTACGAAAATACTAATTCTTTGTTCAGATTTTGTTCTGAGGAACAGATTCTTTCTCGGCCTGAGGAGCAAAATTGCAATCTTTACCCATTTGAATCAGGCTGAGTGAACTCTTCGTTGCGAGACATAACGTAGCATGAACATTCATATAACCAAAACAAGGATCCATGGACTGACCTCTCGGAAGATTTGGCCACCAATAGTTGGTTGATCTCCAAATCGAAGACTCCTACGCCATAAACCGAAGCAGGGGAAAGCCACAAATGGACTCACAGAGACTTGTACGAGAACAGGGTCGGAAACATGGATCAAAACTAGTTTGTTCCCGCCGTCAAACCGGCTGTTGAATTGACGTCTCTGATCGCATGCATCCGGAAGAACGAACGGTCAAGATCGTTTTCCATGAAATGTTTTATGCCGTTGCTTGGACGAATGGGTAGCGCCTTCGGAGGGCCTTCGTAAGCTACCACGTGGAAAAGCAGTGGGTTTACGTGGCATAGAATTCGGGAAAAGATATAAGATGTGCCGCAGGAAGATTGCAGTAAACATATTCTTTTCTTCTCCACATCGCCGACCATTTTACCGTGCACAGATTTTGAATATACGGCTCCTGATCATCCTTCAGTAGACGGATTTGATCGTCAATGGTCTCCAAGTGTAGGGGTAGATAAGTCATTTAGGAGGCAAGACAACGTCTATATAAAGCTTTCCCGCTCGTCGTCCACTGGCGAAACAAGCTTTGGATTCGAATCCCTCTTCCCCAAATTCTCCGCGTCTGGTAAGCGAATTAGGGTTTCGTTGCTTCTTTCTTCTGATAATTCACAGTACGTCGAAATTTTTATTCAACTTATTGATGTTTATGTTGAATCTGGAGTTATGCTTGAAGGATTTCCCACTATTTTTCTTCTGATTCAAAGGTGTTTTTCATGAAAAAGTACGATTCTCTCAGAAACTTACCTATGAATATAATCTGGTTGACCAATTAGTTCATTTGTTAGAATCTTATAAAGGAGCTATCACTGGATGGATCGAGCCGTTTCGTTTATGGGTTAGTTATTACGAAAAACAAATCTGAGTGCGGAGTTCTTTTCCGATTTTTAGTGACGATTGTTCTCGCGCGGGCACTAGCTGCACTAAAACGTGATACACATGTGGTGCCATCAAATTCACTTCACCAATCAGAACAGTTCTGATCCGATTGGTGATTTATAGGTTGACATAAGATTTTCATACTTGGCTGATTGATTTTGTAGGTGCTGTTTGTCTTATGATAGCATGTCTTCCAACTCATTACTTCTTGTTTCCTTTTAACCAAGGAAAACAATACCGAACGATACCGCCCGGTACGGGCGATACGTATCGGTCCGACAACATATCAGTACGCAGACCGCCCGCTACCAGGCGGAACGAAAAATAATATATATATATATATATATATATATATATTAGAAAAAGGCAACGTTCGGCGATGTCGCCTTT
>LVTN01000073.1:306663-345535 GCA_001649415.1 Musa itinerans | reverse complement strand
AATATATATATATATTATATAATATATATATACCGAGCGGTATACCGCTCGGTATACAGTTTCGTACCGTATCGAGCGATCGTTGAAACTCCGGTACGGTACGAAATTACAAACCTTACCTTTAACCACCATTTAGATGAAAAGCTGAAAGTCATCTTTTCATGGAAAAGGAAATATATTTTTCAAAGGATTCGATATTTTGCATAATGAACATGTGCTTCAAGCAAAGCATAATGCATCTTTAACAAACCAAGCAGATGTTCATACTTCTTGAACCTATTCTAAATTAGTAAAGGTGTCCTGTCAGTTTCAATAGTTTGAAAGTAACATCTAACCAAATTATCAAAGCATTTGACGAGGAACATAGTTACTTTGTTACATTCTTTATCGAAGACTGATAAAGAAGATACTTGGCATATTAGTACTACACAGTACATAGTCCATCAAGGTGAACAATAAACTACTATAGGAGTCCTGAAAGAGGCATGAAAGTGTTGAAATTGCATTTTCTGGTAAGAACTTTGTAGAAACGAGAAGAGATTTCAATATTTATGTTGAGAACCATTACATCTGGAAATTAATCCATGAAGGCATATGCTAGAAAACTTCTGTTTTTATTATTTAGAAAAGCACTTCCATTGGCATTCTGTAGCAGTAATTAAATCCAAGAACAAGTTTGGAATTGGAAATCCAATCTAAATAGGTAACTTAATATAGTGAGATGTGCTAGATATTGACAATCATAAGAATATGTACTTCTAATTTGTCACAAATTTGCACTCTAAGTCTAAGCGGGCTTACATGTCAAGAGTTTGCTCCTTTTATGTGGTTCCATCGATTGTGGGTTTTGTTGCTACTGCTGCGTGTCTGGAACTGCTAGGTCTCAACTGCATTGACTGCTCAATTTGGTGGCATCTGAGATAAGAAAAGCTTGTTTTCACTCAGGAAGATCGCCAATTATTCATTGTTGTGAGCTTATGATGGGTTTTGAAACTTCTTTTCTTGTCTTTGATTCACTTGTCACTTACAAAAGTCCAATAAAATGGTAGGCTTGCATCTCTTCCAATGTTTAAAGGTTAAAAGTTTTTGGATTCTTAAAGCTTTTTTTAAAACTTTTTTTAGAAAACTTTAATTCATCCTTCTGGGTTTTGTAGTTTTCTGATTCTATGACCATCGGGCTTCTTTCCTCAAAAAGGACTAGAGGACTTCATGCTTGATACTATTTTGTGACACTTCATCAGAATTGAACTTTTTGAAACCATTAGTTAGTTTATTAACATTAGATGGATGTACTCAATGTCGTCACTCCGAATAGTCTCTACTTTTGGGGGTTTCTCCCTGCCTTGGGCTGTAATTTAGGAATAGCAGAAAAATATCCTTCTCTCTACGAAGAAAAGTTGGAGACTCGATAACCAATGATGAGTATAAAGAACTCCATCGAATACTGTAGAATGCCGTTGTTCTTGGTGCAGAGGTTGACCTGATTCTGCTCCAATTCCAACCTGGGAGCAAATAATTACGTCCAGACTAATTCATTTAATCGTACTTGGATCAAATAAGGAGTTATAGTTCACGTGCAGATTGCGAATGAAATCACATGAAAAATGATTAGTATGTGACCCAAACCATTTCCCGTCCAGACAATATTACTTTTATTTACTTTCAAGTTCTAATATATTTCGATGTAATCTTAGCATTTTGGTGTGGATTTCAAGTGATTTCATAAGATATGAGTTTTTGATATCAGATAATGTTGTTAAATATTGCAACCCTCTTGTGGATCTAGTCCATGATAATTATATGTTATTAATAGTAGGGTCACAATCAGTACTAGTCTGATACAATATATAAACCTAGATTGATGAAAAAACATTTAAAGTAAATTTTTGATCCGGACCAAGATCATCTAAATGAAAACGATCAAGTTCAGATTCAAAATGTTTAGATTAAAATATTGATTAGATGGATCATTCCAAAAACCAATACAGTTTCCCATTTGCAACCCTGTGCCCTATGTGCATGCATATGCTCTTAGCTGCAGTATTTTTAGGTTCTCCAGAATCCTAGAATGAGCTTTGAATGGAACCTACGTAGAAAACAAACAATCATGATGAGCTTTTTATAATGAAGTTTGTACAAGAGAGAGCCTGATATTTAAACTAAACCTTCTAACCAAGGAGATCATAAGTTATCACCCAACTGGCATGTAACCTTGTTGCCCTTAATTATTCCAGCAGCTCTGCCTCTGAGAAACACTTCTCTCTTTTGTGTATAAAAAACTTTGGTAGTTGAGAAATCATTCAATTTTTTTGTTGTTGGTGAAAGTATATGTGCCAGCTTTGTTGATGTCACTAGCCATTCGTAGGACTTACATAAACATAGACATAATGCTACCATTTTCGCTCTATTTATGGCTTATCTGCCACCCTGTTCCTTGGTTTTTGCCTAAACTTAACTAATGGAAGGGAAAACAATTGACAGTGCCTTGGCATTCTGTAGTGTGTAATGCAAAAGTGCTGGTGAATTTTATGACACTGTTAGCTGCAAATTTGCAACCCCATGTAACGGGCTTGCCTACCAAATGAATTCACACATGTTGCTATTGCAGTCAATCTAGAAATCTGCGAACTACCATGGAAACGTGCGACTTCGATAGCTGGCATCCAACCTTACCGGTGAAGTTCTCTCTTCTACATTCTATATCCATCTCGAGGAATACTGAAGGAATCAACAGTGTGGGTAGTCTTAGTGGACCACATAGCAGAGCTGTTAATCTCTTTGACATAGGTACAATTGCTTCCTTCAATATTTACATGACTCTGTGAATTGTTATCATTAGTGAGTTACACTCTGCGTCGCAAATTCAATATCTACTTTGTTGGCATGTAATTCTTATATAGGAATATCATTAATGATGCTTTTGATCCTCGCTGTTACCTCTGATGAATTGTACACTGCTTTCAAATACTTTGGTGTTTACAACTTCCATATGTATTGTTTATCTTTATCTCAATGTTTCGATTGACTGCCTTCTTAGGTGTGGATCACATCATTGATAACTTCCCACGCTTCGTCTCCCAGTCGTTCTGATTCGGAACCTCGTCGAAAATCTTTTGCAGGTACGGCACCATTGTTTTCTTTGAGTTAGTTTAAGTGTGCTTGCATCTATCGTGGCCAAAACCTCGTCATCATGACAAAACAAGTATTACCGTTATTACCGCTATTTCAAGCATCCATCCATCATATGGCAAACTAAATGCATTGCCTGTTAGTTTATGGCTTCGAGGATTGCGGGCGTGACGTGAAGAGACGGAGAACGACATAGTTTATTGTAATTATTGGCATTGGTATTAGGATGTACAGTATGAATTACCGGTGCCTTGATCTTGATGCGATGCAGGGTAGGGGATATGGAGAACACATAGGGAATGTAAGACTTACTCTCACGGATCGAAGAGGAAGTAATTAAATCCCTGGAGATCTCGATATAGATATCGAGTGCGTTGCTAATACTGATTTCCCTACGACTACGTTGGACCCACGTGTCGTGTCCGACAGACATAAGATCCTGCCATCGCCACTATGCCGTGACACTTGCACTGCCGAGTGGGGGCCTGCATGTGGTCCATGTCTCGTGATACCCAATAGAATAAGAACCTTGGTTACACCGCACCAGAGGAGATGCGAGCCTTCGTACCAGCTGGTGTACAGAAAATTAAAGGTACATGACCCAATGAGCTTTTGGGATATGGACCTGCTTGTGATCTAATTGTCTCTCACTTTCACCTGTAATTTCGGTTGGTCTGTGATGTGGTCGATCCAATTGATCAATCACTTAACGTTAACCTCCATATATGGATTTGTTTTGGAGCGGCGAGGAAGATTATTATCCATCGTCCACAAAAGTATCATCAAAACAGGGGAAAAGAGGTGCATCCATCTCTTTACCCTTGATGGTGTGCTCACTAACTAGATTTCTTTCTAGTTTGGCCTGTGATGAAAACCTGTAGATGAATATGAACTCGGTCGTGGATAACATGTTTTTAAATATATTGGGCCAGTAGAGTAGACACAAGGTATTTCTTATTAATAAAAAAATAGAAAGCAAACAATGCAATCCACAATCAGGATAGGAACGGCCATGAGAGACAGGAACAAAGCAGAACTATTAGAAAGTTGCGTCATATGTGAGTAAAACTGTTCATTGTCATTTGAGTTATTTCAATGTTCTAATAGGTTTCTAATGGAGTGCAAGATATCTGGTGTGGACTGGGACTGTCAGTGTGGCCCGGTTACCTAGAACCAATCTTAGCCAATGGGTGCAGAAGAAATTTCTACAATAATTTATTTGGTCTTCAGTTTAGTTGATTATATTGTAACAAGTATACTTTGCTGCACTATGGCTTATTACGTAAGGTTTTTTGTTCATAATATTTGCTCGGATTATCTTTGCTTTTCTTTCTGGGTTCCAAGAATTATGTTCCTGACGTTGTAACTCTTCTCGATACAAATTTTGGGGCTTTCCTTTTATACATCCAGTTTTGCATGCTAGGAAATTGGATCCAACCATGGTAAATTCATGACCATTATTCACCTCTACTATGGCATCTCTCAGGCGGCCCAAGCAATAGGAGAATCCAACTGCTTGCTTTTGTATTGAGGTGAGACCTGTTCCGGCCGCGATCCAGTGTTTGTCGTCATATCCATTTCTTTGTATCCTTTCCTCAGGCATCTTTGAGGTCGGCAAATACTGCCAGGTAGGCATCACCAGGTCTTCATCATGTTGATGATGTCTCTGAGCTGTGAATCGCGCGCATGGTGTAGGAGGGAGAAGTATAGGGGTCTGATTAAATTTGGCCGGTAGGGTGGGTGACTGACAGATGCACGCACACTCGGATGTTTATCCTCCACGCTTGCCTTTTGAGCTGCCCAACTTGGCTTGTTCGGGACTCCATTATTAAGTTCTTGGTCTCTACCTTTTGTAGCGCAATGCCACTTGCTATTATGCACGTAGGTATTTTCCCAGGGCACGAGAGTAATGAGAAAGGAGAGTTGTCTTTGAGAGGACAGATCTATTATTATGTCGTTTTGGTTGTTTAACTACTAGCAAAAGCTATGTCCTATTACTAGTTATTTTACTGCTGTTATTATTCGTAGCTGAGATTTAAATGGACTTCCAAATCTGGAATCCAAGAGAGCCAGAGAAGCAATTGCCGCATGAAAGAGATCAGTGAGTGCTACAGGAAATATAACGCCTGCCATGTAGTTAACTGCATTTACTCTTTGAGTAGTGCTAGTGTTCCTTAGATTATTTGATGAATAAGGGGCCCTGATTCCTTACAGAACAGTTGCAAAAGCCGCCTAGAGACTTGAATCGCAGTAACTAGTGCCCTTTGATCAACAGAATATGGCCGTGTGATTCCGGAGCACTTTTTCCACTGCCTCCTATTGGCCGAAGGAAGGTTCGAAGAGTCATGTATGGTTCCTTTTTATTATTCTCAAATAATACCTGCTTCAAGAGCATCCCAGCGGTACAAAAGGAACGGGGATGCTGCGGACACCTTCAGCAATGCAGTCCGATATCTCCACCTGTATAAGATTTCGTTATGCATACCTTCTTCGTCCTTTTTGCTAAGGATCATGAGAGCTGTTCCTGATTCTTCGCTCCATCTGTAGTACAATCTCTCGCTCGCGCTTTATTTTTTTTGGTGGGAACCATGAGGGTAAGGTTGCCCGCACTTGGTGAAAGTCTGAACGCTTCAGATGGCAGTTCCTAGTTTCATATTGCTGTCAAATTTTAGATTAAACCTTTGGCTTGTATTGGCTTCAGATCTTGAGCTGGGTGCAAACCAAGTTCAGTGGGAGACAGGAGCATAAGCGATGTGCTGCTGCTTTGAGTTCTGCTTCTTGTAAGTGACGCCTTTCAGTATCATCCAGAATTATTTTCTTCATCGTTTGCTGAAGTCAATAGGATATCATGTTGTTTTGACATTTATGCCTCCTCGGCCACTCTTAGTAACTTAAACTACGGCCTCCGTATCATAATTCTCATATGAAATATGTTTTACTGCCTGTGCATGGACCTCTGCTATAACTGGTGTTTTTTACTCTTGTATTTAGGTGCTTCAGTCCCTGTTATTTCTAAAGAAGAATTCGGGGACTGGCCGCAGGCGTTGTTGGCAATCGGGACATTAGGCAACAGAGACATCAAAGAAGACCCACGAAGACATGAATCCTCGGAAAACCTTCAAGCTTCAGAAGATCTGCCTGATTTCACCATGGAAGAAGTGAACAGATTCCAGGTAGAGCTAGTCAAGCTACTGACTCGAAAGCCGAATTCTAGCACCAGTGCACCAGAGATCGCTGAAGCAGATCGGGCTAATCTGCTACTGAATTGGTTCCTTAATCGCCCATCGAGCTTGGAAGTTGACAGGAAACTGGAGAATCTTGGCGATCTCTCTCCCAGTACCAAGATCATACTATCTAAAGTGAGAGATGCTTTGTTGAGCAACCGCACCGCGATTAAGAAAGAATCACTCTCATTTCTTTTCAAGAAGATGTTTGCATGTGGAGGTGGCTTTGCGCCGCCTCGGAACTTGAAGGATCCAATTCCTGAGCCGAGGATTGATAAGGTACGGGAAAAAAATACCTTCGAATCATCTTCCAATGCCTGTGCAAGTCTAACCTTCTTTTCCCATCGTATCGGATGACAGGTTTTGAGGGCGATTCTGACCAAGAAGATTTACCCTCAAAGCTCTGCTCTGGCACCAGCAAAGAAGTACTTGGCGAATAAACCCACTGAGAAGATGCAGGAAGAGGACGAAAGGAAAGATCAGTATAAATGGGTTAAGACCGATTCTGAGTGTAAGTTGTTTCATTCATGCATTAGTGCATTCTGATAGCATGCCCGAGGTGACACTGACAAGAAAATTCTGCTTGCCTCCAGTTATAGAACTTATTGTTCTAGAGATCTAGAGACCAATCTATCAAGAGAGTCTCGGTAACACCCCGACACAATCTCTCTGATCTCCAGTGCCGACTCCTCTGGTTGCAATCCCATTTAATTCCCTGTGGATGAGTGGGGAACGGGACCAAGAAAGATGAGCTCAAACTGAAACGGCAAGGAAAGGAGGCACAGAGCAGAACCAGAAGTTCTCTGCAATGTAAGCTTAAGCACCTTAGAGCCTCATCTTTTCTCCTCCTTTGACTTTGTTCTTTGTACATGCGGCTATCTTTAGGATCCTGTATCCTTACTGCTAGCTCAGTCAAGAAGCTTCAAGCATTGCGACCTCTGGCCTTTTACAGTGGTAAAAGAACAGTGAAAGCTCCAAACGGGAGGCGCTTAATCTTCTGACGCGTGTCCTAATGTGAATTCTGATTCTAGAGTTCGAGTCGAGTCTAATCAATTCAGATTAGGTTCAAGTTCAATTGAGTTTATTATGAACTTAGCGTCACAATTAAGCTTGAATCATGAACGCTGCGACTGATCAAGCTCAGCAAGCTTGAGTTTCTTGTCATGCTTCTGTCTTCTTTCGTCGTCCAATATGAACCTCGAAGATTGATGTCCAATAAGAAGGTGGATATGTATCTACGTCATATTCTTGAAGCATAGGCTACTTATGGTATGAGAGTGATACATCTGATGATTCATTCGGTTTACCATAGAAAAACTGGGAGTAAAAAATTCTGTAAAAATTAGATTCACGTTGTAAATAGATTAATATATTTAACGTATATATGACGCCATGATGACGTCATAGATCTTTACGGGAATCCCAAGGCAAAAGGAGCGTCGTTTGGAGCCGCGTACACCGCACTCGACTCTTGGGGTCCACAGAGCCTGCCGATGTCCACGGGAGTCCAGAGGGGCCCATAATTAGTGTTTGTTTGTGTACTCGGAGCCGCATCGTCTTTCTGTGCAATCAAAGTGTCACGTAAACGTGGCTTCAAATACGCGCACGCTGTTCGATCTGTGACATTTGATCCCGCCCCCTCCGACGATCCGCTGCGGTCCACCACTAGTGGTGAGAGAGTCAACAGTTAGTCTAATTCCATCCGTGACTCGATTTCCGCTCCCGACGGGAAACCCACGCAGTACAGTCAATAGATGCAAGGCCCGATCCACCGATCGGAGGCGATAAAAACCCTAATCCTCGCTAGAATTTAGGCCACCGGAAAGAGGAAATTATCCATCCTTTCCTGATTTTTCTTTCTCAGTTCTTTCGTTCTTTACCTCTGAGGAGGAAAAAAGGCGTCGCTTTTCCGGCTAGGGATTCGGATTTTCGGGACTGGGGATTGGATCTCGGACTCGCACGCAACTGGTGGCTGCCGGTGGGTTCGGGTTGAACGACGCTAGGGTTCCGAAAGATCGCGTTCTTCTCAAGGAGATTCGGGGGAAGACACGGACTGTTAGGCTGGGGGTGGTGTGGCGGTCCTGAATTTGGGCTGCCGACGCTATTTGTGAAAGTTTTAGGGGACATTTGGGTGATCTTTTGACAGGCCTAAAGGTTTGGGGCGCAATGTCGTGGGCGGGACCAGAAGATATCTTGTTCTCCACCTCCCTTGCAAGCTATCTTGATAGTGAGCTTGTCATTGCCTTCTTCTTTTTCTTGATCTCTTCCTATGTAGGCAGTCTTATGGTTTCAATTTCTCCATTGCAAGCTGAATAGATCTTTGGTAATGGCTTAGTGACAATATCTTGGCTTTTTCGTTCTGAATTTTTTCTACATCTGTTCTATTTGTTCACTGATGCTTACGGTGAAAGTTCCAATTTTGTTGTCTCCTATTGTATTTACATTGTTTTCTTTCATGTTTTATTTCGTTTGATCTGTTAGAAATACCCTATGTAAGACATTTTTCTTTAATCATCTGATTGTGGTTATCTTTAAGAAGGACATGGGTTCATATGATCTAACAAATGCCCTGGGAATGTTACTGCTGCACATTATTTTGTATTCCTTTGGCTTTGGCAATAGTGGTAGTGAAATTTTGGTCAATGGGGCTTGTTTCAATGTATTATGAATATATTATATGTTCTAACTAACAGGGTTGATGGAGTACTGGTTCTTTTAGATTAAATGTACCTGCAAAGAATTTTCTCTCACTTTGCATTAAATTTAGGGTGAATTTGATTCTGGATATTAGTGCTAAAGTTATGCAATCTCAGATGATATATTGAATTTGGCAAATTATCCTTTTTAAGTTAATTCTTTTTCTCTTTCTCAGCATATCTTGTTTTACGCTCTAAAAGAATCAGATAATTAAACAGTAGTCCAAATGCAACTCTTGTTTCCATGATCCATGAGATACTGCATTTGCTTCTAGACAGTGCATCTCGATACATTTTCTATGGCATACTTGGTTTTTTGAAGTTCCTATGTCACTAACTGATGTTCCATCCACTTCTTGTTGCCAACAATCATGCTGGAACAGTAGGACTATGGGTGAGGCAAAGAAGCCAATCAAATACAAAGCATGTCTGTTTTGGAGGACATGCACAAAAACATTGATGGACTATTTTTTTGGTATAATCTGTAAGGTTGACTATTTCTATCCTGTATTCAATTGCAAGCAATCATGGGAAAAAATAACCTTCCTTTCCTTAAGGCTTCAGTGTCATTATGAACTACTTTATGCTCTCTCGTAATTAAACAAATAAGCAGTCCTTCCACTCCTAGCTGCTTCGTGAGCGATGTTTGTTGCTTGGACAGTTCAAATATTTTTCTTTGCGTACATCTTTCGGATTAGACAGGTCATGCAATAGCATCTTTTCTTCTGTTTCTTTTTGTATATTCCATATTGCTAAGTCATTTTTAAGTACAATGATTAACCTGCCTCAGGCTTCTGGCTATTTGTTTAAAACAAGTTTCTGACTGCTGTTTGCGTTTTTCACAGAAAAGCTTCTTGTATTATTACGTGATGGGCGAAAGCTTCTGGGTATTCTTTGTTCTTTTGACCAGTTTGGTATTTCATCTATCCTTTCTTTGTAAAGCATGTTGCTTTTGCTCTCACGATACAAGATTTTTATTACTGTTAGTCGTTATTGTTTACAGCAAATGTGGTTCTTCAAGGTGCTTGTGAGCGAGTAATTGTAGGAGATCTGTATTGTGATATTCCTCTAGGTCTCTATGTCATTCGTGGGGAGAATGTTGTCTTAATAGGAGAAATGGTATTGATGTCTCGTTGTTACTTAATTGACTGCTTATTTGTTGGACTGCTGATGCCATTTTGTCATATTCCTAAAGGACTCAGAGAGGGAGGAGCTTCCAGCCCACATGATATGTGTTTCAGAGTCAGAGATTAGAAGGGTGAGCGCTATCACTTAGTTAAAACAAACTTATGATCTTGTATTCTTTCAAATATTTCTGAAAGCATCATTGAATTTTCACATGTGCCGTTTTCAGAAGCTTCTGCAGTATATGTCATTAATTTATGTGTGTGTGTATTGTGCATACATGTATTATCTTTTTCCTGTTAACTTTATGTGCTTCACCTTGATGCAGTTCATAGTCAAGCAGGCATGCTTCTGGGTCTAAATAATGTTTGAGTCTGATAGAGTCTAAGTTGGGTCAAATTACTGTTTAAGTCGAGCCCAGTAGAACATTTCGTTTTATTTTCCCCTGTATTTGTTTTTTTTTTTTCATGTCCATCATTATTCTTTAGATAATCTTAGTAGTAATTTAAATATTCATATTAAAATGAAGTCAGGAATGAAAATTATGACTGTCATTATTGTTCGTCTCTGATGTTCTTGTTTATCCCATATCTTCTTGTCTATGCATGCCATAGCATTGTTTCTGCTGTTTGCATAATGGGAACTAAGAATTCAGATGTGAGTCTAATCAGGCCAGATTGGTTTTCTTTTTCCTTCTTTATGGCTGTTTTAGCATAACATCGGCTTTCATTCTGGTATTTCTTCATAAAATCATACAATAAAGTGCTGAAATCATTTGAGACACCCTATCTCACCTTTCATGTGATCTATATTGCATTATACCTTCTGATGTCAGTTGAGTGGATGTAAACAATCTGGTGCCTTAGTTTCTTCACTTCAGTTGCTTGATTAGGAGTAGATTTTTTGGGTTTTTGCAAGCAATGTGATCATGGCAAACTGTAGGGACAGCTCATTTATTTTTCTCGGTTTTTTCATACTCAGAACTTGCTCGATATGGGTACATCTTATTACAGCTTCTGCTCTATCGGACAATTTGGATAAACTTCACACGCACAGTCCTGGTACCTTCTACGGGAGCTTGCAAGAGAGCATTTATGGTGACTGTTTCCTGCAGCACATTTCTCGGGCCGATTAGTTAGTGACCACCCAGTATGGTCAAGATAATCAGGACATATTTGGCTAGTAGTTTATGCTCGTGTTACATATTGGAAAACCAAGTAGCCTTTTATATGATTTTTTTGAAGTAGTATGTTTGAGGTCTTATTTAATGACTGCATCATTATATACTTTTAACAGGCTAAAAAAGCAGAAAGGGATGCCACAGATCTGAAAGGCTCTATGAGAAAAAGAATGGAGTTCCTTGATCTGGATTGACAGCGCGCTCCGTCCTCCTCGATCGTATTCATTACCATTTTGGTATGCTGAAATCATCTCATCCGCATCTTTTATCGCGGTTCGTTTCGGAGCGATGACATAAAGACCCTTTCTCTCCCTTTACCTTATCTATTTGTGCTTGATAAAGTTTGAAACTCATGTCTGTGATACTGCTCTTTCCTATCGTAATTCATCAAAGACTCTTGTAAGTTCCATATTCCACTCGGTTCCCACCTGTGCTGTTTGACCTCCAAGTTTGTTAACTGATGATGACTTTGAAATGATTCTGATGAACAGGCAATGTTTCCTGTCTACACTCATCTGTTGATTCACGTAGATGAAAGCGTAGAAGGTTTCTCGCAATTTAATGTTTATGCCGATATCTTATTTCTCAGTTAGTATGTGTAGCTGATTTAAAGAACAGTTTGTTGATTAGGCTAAATATTGATCAAACTGTATCGGATCAATCAGTTTTCCAATCCTTGATCCATGTGTAGCTGATTTAAAGAACAGTTTGTTGATCAGGCTAAATATTGATCAAACTGTATCGCAATTCAATCCTTGATCCTTTTTTACTGCGCTGCATATGATGGATCAGTAAATATTGATCAAACCATATCTAACCGATCAACCTTGCTGCAAAATTCAATCAGCTTCACTGGCACCTGTAGAACATCTGATCGGATAACATACAAATTGAAACAAGCATAGATCAGAGCAAAGTTTCAAACATCAACAAATATTCTTTTTTTATTTGTTTTATTGACACTGGATGATAAACTGATATACCATCCGATATACCGATACAGTATCAGCTTGACTCGTTGCCGAAACCATATAATACTGAAAATAGGACATCTATTTATAAAAAGATAAGTTAAAAATATTAAAAATTATTAACATGGGATTGTAAATAGTAACCTTTCTTCTGAGAAAATTATCCTAAAATATACATTTCAAGTAGAAATTATCCTATAAATAAAAACCAATCGTTACTTTTGCCGCATTTTTCATGTGGTTATTAATCTCAGACGTATGAATCCTTCGAGGAAATGACACGATATATAATCATAGGCTATCTTTTATGTTATTGTTAAAATTGCAATGTAATTAATTTGATTTCATGTCAATAGGCTGCCGGGAATCCATATGTAAAATAAATAAATAAATAAATAATCAGATCGAGTCCGTGAACGATTAAACCTTATTATCGTTATATAATTAGAAATTAAAATCTAAATAATTTTTTTTAAAAATGATCGTTATATAATATAATAAGTGGGCTCGGTGACCAATTGATTCGAAGCCCAACCCAAAGTGTAATTGGGCTTAGATTGATTTCCACATGTTATATCACGACACACGTCACTAACAACGGACCGCTTCCCCGAATCTCTCTCACACTCTCTCCCCGCTTCTGGAGCCCTCGGTCCCTTGCCCAGCTCGTTCTTCTTCACTGTTCCCCACTCGATTTCCAGGGTTTTCACCGCTTATTGTCTCCTTTTGTTTCCCTCGTAGACCCTAATCCTTTCGCCCGATTCGATCGCTCTGAGCCGGAGTGGTGCGTGAGAACCTTATCGCGAACAACGATGCAGCAGCTGAGGCTCAAGCAGCAGCAGGCTTTGATGCAGCAAGCCCTCCTACTCCAGCAGCAGCAGCAGCAGCAGCAGTCCCTCTACCCCCACCCTGGCCTCTTGGCTGCTCCTCAGGTCTCCTCCCACTCGCCTCCCGCGACTACCCTTTGACGAATCGTTCGTGGACTCTTGAAAATCTCATTTTTGTGGTAGTTCGTAGTTTCTGTTCCTCGATCAAGGTTTTCTTTTCTGTTTGTTTCTTGTGGGTGATGTGTATTTTATGGTGGAAGTCAGGGTTCTTTGGTGTTGGATCGCGAAATTAGGGTTTCTTATAGTCGGGTTACGAAATTGAAGTTTTTTATGTTGTTTGTTGTTTCCCCCTCTGCGGCTTCTTAGTAAGTTTATGCGGCAATTTAAAAGTCAGGGATTTCGTGGTCGTTTTCTTTAACACTATTTCTTTTACACTTGTCTGAAATCTTAATTTTTTTTGTTCTTGGGATTGCTCCGATGGCTTTCGTCGTTGTTGATTGAACTTAGCAATGGCTAGTTCTGGGCTTATACATCTTTAATCAATCTTCTTATCGTCGTTAAGTAGCTGTTGCTTGGATTTCTTTCTTGATTCTTTTTGGAGGTTGTCTCTTCTTGAATTTGTTCCAGAATATTGTATCAAGTTTTTTAAGCCTTTTCCTTAGAGATTCAGTAGGGTTTTTTTTGGGAAAGTTATTAGCGAAGAGCTCGATTATGATGTTCAAGCTATACTTCAAGAATCTATCACTTTACCAGTTTCAGTTAGCCTTGCCACTCATCTTAAACTTTTTTCTTCCTTTGGCTGGCTTTATATTTCGAAATCGCTTCGTTGTAGGTTAGTGAGTAGAGTTCTGTACAGATCCCTACTATACAAATTTGGTTCTTCTTATTGTGCAAACTTAATCGTGAGGTGGCATTTGGAGATTGTTGTTAGGGCTTGGTTTTACTTCTTTCTGATCTACCTTAGCTTGCTTTCGATGGAATTTTCTGAGATATCATAGCCATGTAATAGGCTTAGGATTGCTTTAGTTTTATTTGTTTATGGGGGCTATTTTTATTTTCCTTTTCATTTACACTTCTATTTTGCAGATAGAGCCTATTCTAAGTGGGAATCTGCCTCCTGGGTTTGATCCAAGCACATGTCGCAGTGTGTGAGTGTCACTAGGGATTTCTCTTTGCTTTTCCTGTATTTTTTTCCCCTTTTTGCCTACACGTTGGTGCCTCTATGCATAGTTATATATATATGTGTTCTCTTCTCTCTAGTTTGTGCATAGTGGGGGTTTCCATTTCTCTTTTAATTTGTTTTGTTATTGTAGTTATGCTGACTTTCATTATCATCTTGAATCCAACCTTCTGTTATATATTGTATATTCATAACCATGAGGCTGGTTTTGTTCAAGTTGTTTTTTAAAATTTTTCGTTTATGTGAATTTAGACTGCCAGAGCCCTGAATCATTACAATTGGCTGTGTGATAAAGATGCTGAAAATCTGTCGTTGCAATTGTTGTTTTGTTGTCTTCATATGGTGATTTATTTTTATTTTTTTTCCTGCATTATTTTTCTATGAAAATGCAGGTACGTAGGCAATGTTCATCTTCAAGTTACTGAACCCCTTCTTCAAGAAGTTTTCCAAAGTACTGGTCTTGTTGAGGGATGCAAGCTTATTAGGAAAGAGAAGGTCAGTTACTCCTGCTATTTAGTGGAAGTGCTGTGATTCTTTGTATTTTGATTTCAGTATTAACATCAGTGTTAATAGATTAGAATCATTGGATGTATGCAGCTTCATAATACATTGTTTTTAAATTGGTTTCAAAAGGCCCTTAATATTTTGGAGACTGATGTAGGTTATTTTACTAATGGTAATACGTACTAACTATGGTGATATTAGGAATTATCAGGAGACTGATCTTTTTTTCTAAATTGTCTTTTGCATATTATAAAATATCTTATTATTTGTTATCCTCTCCTTCGCCCCTACCAAGTTGTGCAGCTTTGAATAAAAATATTTTACTAAGATGGAGGAAAAAAGTCTTTTAATTAGACCTTCTTTTTGTATTGGATGACCATTTCTATGGGGGACAACATGATGCTGGTTTGTTCTGGGTGTTTTTTGTGTTTACAATTCTCATTTTGATAACGTTTGATGTCAAAATGATGTTCTTCTGCCTGCCTGCATTATATGTCTGTAGCAGCTTACAAGTTGAAAAATATTGCACATTTAATCTTATAGCAGAATTTGATCTGCCATTTGCATACATATAGTGGTTTCCATACTTTAATTAATCTGATCGGCCCAGAGTTTTCTTTAACAATCCTAGTACCTTTGCAGGAATAAAGCATTCCCCAAGATTTGCCTTTTTGGTTACAAATGTTGTGTCATTTCCCAATTTGACTGAAATGGCACCAACATCATACTAGGCACACACACACAATACAGTCTAATTTCTAGCCGGCAGATGTTTAATCCATGGTATATTGTTAAATTTCTAGCCGGCACACACACAATATTGTTGTATTGTTAACTATGATATGATATGCGGCTTTATTGTTATTGTATATGCTTATCATTCTGATTTTGACGTTGCAGTCATCCTTTGGTTTTGTGGATTATTATGACCGCCGATCAGCTGCACTTGCAATTGTAACACTTAACGGGAGGCAGCTGTAAGTTGGATAATTTAACTTTTGTTGTTTCTTTTATCATTTCTAGTAGTGTTTGTCATGGTTACACTGCATACATTTGCAGGTTTGGCCAGCCTCTTAAGGTTAATTGGGCATATGCCAGTGGTCAAAGAGAGGACACATCAGGTCCAATTTTAGAACATTTATCTTGCAGTGTTTGTGCTGTTGTGCATTTTGGACTATCTTGTACTATTCTGCAAATCATTGACTTCATGATGACTTCTTATTTTGGCATATATAGGGCAGTACAACATCTTTGTTGGTGATCTTAGTCCCGAGGTCACGGATGCCACTTTGTTTGCATGCTTCTCTGTGTATCAGAGCTGCTCGTAAGCTTTAATGACCTTGCTTTATATAATATCCTTGTGTCTGAATTTTATTGATTTTTATTTAGTATTGGTGCCTTTTGTGATTAGATTATGTAACACCTTAGTAAGTTACTTTTTTTTCCTGCCTTAATGTTTATGTGAAATTTTATGTACACCTTTGTTATTACATGGACTCATGTTTTGGCCATTTTTATAGAGATGCAAGAGTCATGTGGGACCAAAAAACTGGGCGTTCAAGGGGGTTTGGTTTTGTTTCTTTCCGGAATCAACAGGCCAGTGTTGACAATCATCTGTGGGGTCATCGGAATCAATATTTGCTTAACCTTTTTTTTTTCTATTCTTTCTGCAGGATGCTCAAAGTGCCATAAATGACTTGAATGGTAAGTTTATTGTATGAATTTCTGGTCATACCTTTTCTTGTAACTGTTGATTATTGCACATGTTACATATATTCGGATTAATGGGTATCAATGTGTATATACATTATGATTTATAAAACAAGAAGAGTGCTATGGTTTAAATCATGATATTTGTTTGTCTTCTTTAAGCTCTGATAGTAGACTTGAATAATCTTATGCTGACATTTCATAGGTAAGTGGCTTGGCAGTCGGCAAATCCGTTGTAACTGGGCTACAAAGGGAGCTAATGCTAATGAAGACAAACAAAATTCAGACTCCAAGAGTGTGGTGGACCTAACAAATGGATCTGCTGGTGGGTGACATCTTCAACTTGTCCAATAGCAATGTAGAATACGCTGTTCTTGTATGTTGGGCAATCATGTTTGTAAATCTTCCATTGATGTTGATTTGCTTATTCTCAAAAGCTAACCTGCTTTCTAGTAGGATAGATTGTCGGTTTCCATGAGCAATATTTGTGACTATTTTTAAGCATAATAGTAGGTTATTACTAAATTGTTTCGCGTAACGTTGCACTTCAACATGTTTTTAATTCAGGTGTTTGTCTACCTTAATTGTGGAATGGGCTTTCATTTTTGCTTCAGATTTAATATTACAAAGTTTGTGGTTATATATATGGAATGTACTTTAAAGGTAAATTACCTTGCAGCACTAGCTTGAGGCCTCATATCCTCTATAGTCTATAAACTCTATACACTTGCCAAAGTGTGGATATCTGGTTTGCCTTCAAAATTTTGGAATATATCCCTAATGCATTTGTAGTTGACCTCTGTCACCTAGTCGTTTGACATGGATCTCTGGACAGCAAAATGACAAGCTTTTCCCTAGAATTATAATATTTCCATTCTGTCTGGCTATGCCATGTGAGTATAATGTGGCAGATTTTTGTGTATATGTGCCATTTCACCTAACTATGTTAAGGGGGTTATGGTCTTTTTTGGACCTTGTTGGAGTCATAATGTTAAATGAGATATTATATACTTGATAAAGAACAAAGACGCAGAAACATCTAGCATCTGTAGATAATATAGTCTTTTTAACTGTGATCTGTGGATAATATATTTAAAATTTTGGAATATATCCCTAATGCACTTGTAGTTAACCTCTGTCACCAAGTCGGTCGTTTGAAATAGATCTCTGGACAGCAAAATGACAAGCTTTTCCCTTGAATTATAACATTTCCTTTCCGCCTGGCTATGCCACGTGAGTATAATGTGGCCGATTTTTGTGTATATGTGCCGTTTCACCTAATTCTGTTAAGGGGGTTATGGTCTCTTTCGGACCTTGTTGGAGTCATAATGTTAAATGAGATATTATATACTTGATAAAGAACAAACGACACAGAAACATTTGTAGTTAACCTCTGTCACCTAGTCATTTGAAATGGATCTCTGGACTGCAAAATGACAAGCTTCTCCCTTGAATTATGACTTTTCATTCCACCTGGCTATGCCACGTGAGTATAATGTGGCAGATTTTTGTGTATATGTGCCATTTTACCTAACTATGTTAAGGGGGTTATGGTCTTTTTTGGACCTTGTTGGAATCATAATGTTAAATGAGATATTATATACTTGATAAAGAACAAAGATGCGGAAACATCTAGCATCTGTAGATAATAGTCTTTTTAACTTTGATCTGTCTAATCTGTGATGATTTCAATTTGGAAGAGAGAGAGAGAGAGGGGGGGGGGGTTGATGAAATATACCTTACTTTTGTACGTCTCGTCTGCTAATTATTAATATCTATTTGGTTGTGGCTTGTTTTTCATTTAGATGGCATATCAGTTCCTTCTACAACCTTCAATTTTGTTAAATTAGATGCTTAATTGCCTGAGTTAGAGCAATTTCGATTACATGATCACTCGACAAAATAATTGAACATTTGCTAGAATTTTTTTCTGGTATAACAATTTGATTTCTGTGCCACAACTATATTTTGTTTGCAGATGACGGCCAGGAAAACACAAATGATGATAGTCCAGAGAATAACCCACAATATACAACTGTCTATGTGGGTAACGTTGCTCATGAGGTGAAGCTCCACCCTCTCCCTGCCTCCTGTTTTACATTCTTGTGAACTATTGTTGCTTACCTAGCCAATATGTCAGTATTTGTTTTTCAAAAGTTTGAATCTGCTACCATATCAAGATCTAATTCATATGCAACAAATTACAAACATAGATAAATTTTTTGATAGATATCTTGTTCTTGCTTCAGTTTATTGTCAAGGTCTTATTTTGTTCTGAGTTGTCAAAGTGCGTAAAATCGCAGGTTACACAGGTTGATCTCCACCGCTATTTCCATGCCTTGGGTGCTGGAGTGATTGAGGATGTTCGTATACAACGTGACAAAGGGTTTGGTTTTGTGAGATACAGTGACCATTCTGAAGCTGCTTTGGCTATTCAAATGGGGAATGGTCGAATCTTTTGTGGAAAACCAATTAAGGTAAAGTTTGGATTATTTGGTAAACTTACTCAGAATTCTAAAGCTCATTTAATGAGATATATGTCTGGGTTTTGCTAGTATAAGTGCTTCAGATATTTTATAATCTTTTATGTCATCAGAACTTTTGGTTGTCTCCAATATTTTGGCTTGATATGGACCTGTTTCATTGCATATAATTTTTTTTTAATCTTCATATTGAGCTACGTTCATTTTCTATTTGGATGGTATTTATACGAACCTTTTATTGAGAAAACTTGTGCTGATCTTTTCTGTAAGCCTGGGCCCACTGAATGTTGATTTCTTTAGGAGATGAACTTGTATCTACAAGTGTTGAGCTTTGCTGTTGTGAAGAAGAATGTTAAACTAAGCTCTCGGCTGGCATGGGATGTATTTAAGGATTAACTTACAGCCCAGATTACATGCCTATTCATTGGCCAACTAGACTTGTGACTCAGCTGACCTGCCTCCTTATTCGATGAATGACCAAAAATCTTCTGTTGGATGTATCTTCTGTGTATGCCATATAATGAGTTCAAAAGTCATCGTCTAGGTAGATCGTATAGTGAATGAAAGAAGGAAAAAGGCACTGGGTACTTGCAGTTGCCAGTGTTTGGAACAAATATGGCAGAAACATGTGTATTTTGAGGTGTCCATGCTTTATATCCTCCGAGTATCTTGTTCCACACACACGGTAACGTCCAAACATTGCATTACACACGATCATCAAAACCTTCACTCGAAGCCATAATGAAGATGAGGAACGTTGAATGCTTTAATCTCGATTGCTACTGTGGTATGTGAATTTCATGTGTCTTTTGCACAACCATTGGAACTCTTGTTTTGCTAGACCAATCAAAATTTTGTAATCGAATTGAACTTTGTGTTTATTCCTTCGATCCAAACGATACTTTTTACAATTTTACTACAGATATACATATGTTGAGTACTTGTGCATTTATTTGCTTCTGTTGCAGTGTTCTTGGGGCAGCAAACCTACGCCACCTGGGATGGCCTCAACACCGCTGCCTCCACCCACAGCTGCTCCATTCCCCGAACTCTCCGCAACTGACCTCCTTGGTTACGATGGCTCTTTGGCGTTGAGCAAGATGGGCGGCAACCAGGCATTGATGCATGCTCAGGGTCAGGATGCTCTCAAGCAAGCTGCACTGGGAATGGGTGCTGGTGCCAGCCAGGCTATCTACGATGGCGGGTTCCAAAATGTTAATGCGGCACAGCAGTTCATGTACTATTAGTGATTGGATTCCTCCATAGACTCCGGTGATCTTCTGAAGCTTTTCCTTTTGTGGATCATACACTTTCTTTGATACTTCCACTATGTCTCAATTTGGTCACATGTAATTGTATCACTGCAGAAGTATGATGTAGACATGGAATGCCCATAGGGGTTTGACGAGACTACATGGGGAGTCTTTTAACCTATATGTCCTCCCCCCTTGTCCCTTTTTTGTTCCTATTTTTTAGATCTCGAGGGAACACTCATTGGTGTTGTTGTTTCTATATGATTTGGTCTTAATACTACATCTGTATATTGTAGATCCTTAATTTTATAATGTTACTAGCCTTTGCTGATACTCATCTTCACATATTATAATTCTCTGTTGTTGTTGGTCAGTGGTGCCAAGCCTCTGTGAGCTGCAATGGTTTAGCTTCTAACGCAGTGTTTTATAGGCACTCTGTCTCTTGAGGTAACATATTAGATGAAGCAATCCAAGGAGATCACACGAGATTTGTATGCATATTAATCACTGCCTCCACTATCCGTGTGCCAAATCAGCATTCGACGGTGAATAGTCCCACATCGCTGTATGTCCAAATAGCCGGGTACGAAGACGCTATAAAATGGGTCGAAGTGTGCCCTCGTAACTCGTGCCTTTCTCGGCCTTTTGGCTGAGATCAAGTGGCGTACGTGTTCTTATCAGTTTAAAGCTTTGCCCTCTTGTTGCACTGCTGTATGATCCCTGACCGACGCCAATAGCAATATATGTGCTTGAGACGTCACAATCTTCGTGAACATTGGGTTCTATACTCGGTATCTACGCATTAAAACTCATCAGAAAGCTTTCTCTACAAGTCGAGTCGACGTTCTCGTGTTTATGACACCACGATGCACGTAAAGAAGAGTTGATCGCCGGAGTAAGGGGAGGTGGCGATCTCCGACGATGGCTTCGGGGCTCCAGCGCCGCGTTTCTCCTGGTACTCGTCGCTCGTGATCTGCCGGTATCGGCACTCCGTGCTGCAGAATGCCTTCTCCCTGCGGCAGAAGGTGCACCTCCATCGGTACATGTTGTGATTGATAGAGGAGGTTAGGTAGGAGAAGGAATAGATTGGCGTCTGACCTACCTGTACATGAAGATATCTTTCCCATGTAGATTCTTCCTGCACAGGAAGCAACTGCTGAGGAAGTCGGCGACCCCAAGATGTTCTGCGGCCGGTGGCGGCAAGCGGCAAGAAGCTGGTCGCTTCCGGTGCAATTCGCCGCTGCTCCCCGGCCCGGCCACTTGAGGACCGCTCGCTCTCGGAGAACGGATCGCGATGGGGGCCGTCACGCGGAGCCACCCGGGGCTGTCCCCGCCGGCCTTCTCGAGCGCCACCGCGATGCCGAGCCCGACGCCGTCGGGGTCGCGATTCCTCCACCCCCTGGGAGACTGCGGGTTGCGCTCGGCTGCGCCGCCGATGAGCCACATCCGATCGCAGAGGCGGATCGGGTCCGGCAGCTTTGGGACGGTCGGCCGGGGCCGGTGCACCATCCCGGCCTTTGTCAGCTAGGAGAGGTGGAGGAAAATGGCGTCCGCTCTGCGATGCTTTAGAAGACCTCCACCTCTCCAAGCTTCCCACGCTGCGTCTGCTTCGATCCTTTTTCGTGCTTTTGTCGTTTGTCGATTGTTTAGTGATTTCCCACAGGAAATGTAGAAAGGCTGAATTATTGGGCGATGATTTGGCTGCACAAAACCATGGCCTGAGAAGAAGAAAAAGGTGGGCGATTTAGCTGATGGATGGCTCGCACGAGACGTGGGGTTGTGGCGGGAATCCTCACTCCCATGATGTCGACCGCGACAGCGATGAGGCAGAGCGAGCGACACGCGTCGGAGAGGATCGACGTGATGGGTGAAACGATATGGTCGGATGACGGAAATACCCTCTCTTTTTTTCCATGACGTTCCATGACGTCAACGCGCTTGAGTGGAGTGGGTGGTCGAAGCAATCAACGCCACCAACCCTTTGGGTGCTGGGCCGTGGGTCCCACGGGCCATGGAGCACACAACGAAACAAAAGAGCGAGGAAGGGGAATCAGAACCCCTCTGGTTACGTCGTACTCACATGCAGCCTCACACGCTCGGCAGGTTCTCCTTCTCACCAGCCGCGCGACGAGGGTGTGGCTCGGGAGGGCCGCACACGGACGCCTCGATAGGACGTCGAAACCTTCTCAACTGCCTGCGATCGCATGGGCCGCGACGTGGCTCCCCCTGAACGATGTGTGGTCGCTTTCCAGCCAATCAGGCGGTGGGTCCTCGGCGGGCCCCGCCGATAGGGAAAACCACCTGAGCCCAGCGACAGCGGACAAGGGTGGTGGACCACTTTACCATTGACCTGGACCAGGGTCCAGGATTCTCGATCGATCGGCGAAAATCCTGAATCCTGCCGTGGCTCAAATCAGGCGAGCCCGTATCCGACCAGGAAGAAATAATGTCCCATGTCGGGCATGCCATCGAAATGGCTTTTAAAGGTACGGTGGTGATTTAACCGATGCTCGGACGATCAGAATATTCGAATTTTGATTTCCTGAATGGTACTATTTACTTCTACCTTTTGAATCATGAACACACACACCACCTGAGAATCAATTTGGAGGTAAATAAATAAAAAGGAGAGCAGATTGAACGAGGGGTTGTTTCCAGAAAGAAATGCAATGTCATCCATTATATTGCGGATCGTTTGATGATATATTTCTTGCTAACTTTGTTGTTCTCGACTGGCTTATACAAGCAGCACATTGTGACTAAATCCATCAAGAAATATTCATGGCAGTGAAACCCCTCTATAATTTAATGATCTCCTTCGTCATTTATGTAGAGCCACAACTAATGGGATCAAGTTCTGGTGGGGCTTGTTTCTTTTGCTTACATGTGTTCATGCAGCATACATGCTGCTTAATTATGGAGCTAAATTCCTATGGGCCACTTGCACATGGTTTTGCAATTCTTCCGGTGAGTGGAATGGAGAAAGAAATAGAAACTAGAAGAAGAGAAGAAGAGAAGGCGACAAAACTGCAACTATAAGATCAAGTGGACACAAGAAAGTGGAGTCGATCGCCTAAAGATGCATGCACCTATTAAAGCAGTTTACAGCTTTCCTGAACTCAAACCAGAGGTCATGGAGGATTTTAATGCTTGCAGCACAACAACATCAGAGGCATACCTCGAATGCTGCAAATACAGACTTTGATAGGCGCATGGAAGTTTTCAGACCATCTCCAAGCCACATTGCTGTGGCATGTCTTGGCTCGGTCCCTGATGGTTGTTGATATTGTTCATGATCACACTAAAATATCAGAAAGAATTAGTAACATTAGAGGCATACCTTGATCACAGCAAATGCAGATTTTGATAGGCATATACAAGTTCAGAGGCCCTCTCAAAGCCACATTGATGTCGCATGTCTTGGCTCAGCCCCGACGGTTGATACTGTTTATAATTACACTAAATGATCAGAAAGGATTAGTAATACTGAATACCTGTTTTAAGCATCTGACAGCTCAAAATGGCAATAAAAGAAAATGAAATTTTCATACCAGCCAGTGGAAGTATCTAAGGATAATAACTCGATTAAGGTTTCAAGGAATGTTGCAGTGTAGATACTAAACAGCGGTTAAACCAAAACTTTAATCCATTTGGCATATCTTATGCAGTAATAACAGCAAGAGCATTCTTCAGCACTCTAACGGGTGGTTAGTAATCTTTTTATTTTATTATGATTCTCCAACTAGTAGGTTATTCGATCTACTTTTGGGTATTCTTTGCAGTCTGATACCATGATTGGTACGCAGAATCTTAGTTGTTAAATATGACAAACAATATAAGTTTGTTTATTCCTTGTTTTCCATATTTGTGATGCCAATAACAGAAGTAAGATTTTCTCGTGACTAAATCTATGAAGAAATATTCAAAAATTAACCTCCCTCTATATTTTTATTACCTGTTCCATCATGTCTGTAGTTAGAATTAATGGGAGGAAGTTTGGATCTGCTTCTTTACTTAGATGCGTTCACGAAGCACAAATGTTTAATTATGAGGAAGCTAAATTCATGTGGACCAACTTGCACATAATACATTGCAACTCTTCAAGCTCCATGGTGATTGGAGTGGAGAAAGAAATGAAAAATAAACGAAAAAAGAAGGCAACAGAATTGCAGGATAAGACCAAGTGGAACAAAGAACTCTATGCTAATTAATGCAGGACATAATTAAGAAAGAAAAGTCAAGCAACTATGCTGCATGCACCAATTAAAGAAGAAGTTTGCAACTCTCCTGAATTCAAACATTAAGATGAACAGAATAAACTGAGACCAGAGCTTAGTTGCAGGAGAAGACCAAGTTGACCAATGAACTCTATACAAATTAGTACTGGACATAAGAAAGAAGAATTAAGCAAATAAGATGCATGCACCAACTAAAGAAGTTTACTACTTTCTGAATTCAAACATTAAGATGAGCAGAATAAACCAAGACCAGAGATTGTGGAATACTTTGATGCTTACAGCATAGCATCACAGGTCACAGGCATGCCCTTGAATACTACAAACAAGATACAGAATTTTGATTGGCATGTCTAAGCCTAGTTTTGATGCATTTCATTGTTTAAATCTCCTCCATAGCCAAAGGAGTTACTATATAAACAAAGAATGAGGCTTGAAATTAATTATGCCAAAGATCACAAATAAATAACAACAATGACTGGTTTTTTAAGCATCCAATGACTCAAAATGACGAGAAAGGAAAATGAAAAGTATCAGTACCAACTAGTGGAAGTATCTACATTGATAACTTTGGTTAGTGTTTTAAGGCTTAAGGAGTGTTTGAAATGTAGATACTAATCAGGAAGTATACCACAATTTGTATCAATTTGGCACGTCTTATGCAGTGATATCAGCAATTGCATTCTATGTCAATTGGAGTGGTTGGTGACTGATCCTCTTTTTATTTTCTTTAAATATTCATACTATATTTCTTCTGTAGTTATTGTAGTCCTATATTAAGATTACCATTCAGAGTAGTCCTATATATATATATATATATATATATATATATATATATATTCGACCTCTGTATGCAGGTTTCGGGTTAGCGTTCCTGTGCGAGAAGGATCCTTTTCCGCATCCTCCTACTCACCGGATCAGCCCTCTTTACATACATATATATATACATACATATACATATATACATACATATATATATATACATATGTGTGTGTGTATGTGTATATATGTATATGTATATGTATATATATATATGTATATATATATATATATGTTATTTCATTTTAATTTCCTTTATATCTAATTGTATCACTAGGATAGCTACTGCATTAATTTCAAAAAAGAATGGAAAATTCCATTGTTTTCATTGCCAGGTGGGTCACAACTATTAGGCTTTGGTATGGATCCGAACCAACTGGATGTATCCATTTTAAGTTTCAAAGTGTAGAATATCTGAATATGCGACCAAATTCAAGTCAGATTATGGGGGGTCGATGACACCCTTGCTGAATCGGTTGTTCGCCTTGAGCTAAAAACTTTTTGCAGATATACATAGGCTTAAGATAAGAGGACAAATTAGCTCATTATCTAATCCATGAAGTAGTTTAGAGATGAGAGAGGAAAGCCAAAATAGACTCAAATGCATCTTGAGCAACTTGGTGTTGGTCCATCCAACTCATATTTAATGACATGTACATCTAAAGCGAAGGTGGGAATCTTGAGTTAAAACATGTTGGTTCAGCCTGGCCTACCCTTTTAGAATGATCTGCTGGGTTCTCAGGACATCCTTTAAACAAAAACAAACTTAATGTCTTGTCCGATGTGTACTGGTAGACCAAATAATATGACTTGTGGGCTTTCACTACTTCCAGGCATGCATTGATTGGCAAACATCAGTGCCCCACCAATCCGACTACTAAAGTATTGCATTTTTGTAACATCACAATCCCATGTTGTATTCTAAGACAAATATCAACTCAAGGCTACCAGAATTTCACAGTGTGTACCTCCTCATAAGCTTCAAATGTAGCAATTCAACTAGCCCATCCTCTAGAAAGATTCCAGTAAAGTGAAAAGACATTATAATCTGTAAAAAAAAGCTTTTCACGGATCCAAAGAATGAAGAAAAATATAAAAATATAAAAAAAAAAGACAATATCAAAAGAATGGTGCAGAGAGACACTGAAAGGTGGCGATTCGAACTAAGATTTGCAATATGATAACATTTATCATACTTGCTGTGACGTAGCAGGTAAAAGATATGCACTAGTAGAAATTGTTTTAGCTTTGTTAAGATTCATTACCCCAGCGGGTGAAACATTAGAACAGCCCCAAACTGATGATTTGAGGCCCAAATGTTGATGTGGTCTCTGGACACTAATCACACAAGAAATTAAGACAGAAAGCAAATATGGACAAAATACTTGTAAACAAATAAATTTCCAAAAGGAAAAAAATGCTATTTAGATGGATGAAATCACCCCTGAAAAAGGAAAGTGCGTGTGAGTCGACATGGGCCGCATTGAACAAGTCAATGAGAGGTGATATCATTGACTTCAACAAAAGAACTTGTTGAGTTCAGACAAAGATTAGGCCATTAATTTATCCGTAAAGTGTTTTTTCGACTCCTGAGTGACCGATCAAATCAAGTAGTACCAATAATGCAAGCCGCAATATCTACAAAACAAACTCGTTTGTTTAAGCACCGATCTAACATCAACTCGTGTGAGGCACCGAAGACTTCTGAATCCCAGAAGAAACATATACGAAACCAATAGAATCACACGCGCCCCAGTTCCTCTCGGGGTTCCCAAAACCAACACATGAAACGTTTTGCGGCTATAATCAATGTTGAGTCGGAGAAACACATCACGATCTACGAAAATTCAAGATTCGCATCATCGGGAAGAGAATTACCAGCACTGTTTGCCAACGCCCTGCTTCTCACCAACGCCCTACGCATCTCTGCAATCGTCGGTCACTCCTCCAGAAAACGTTCGATTCATCCCAATCTAGTCCAACCGCTCGTTACTCCGAATGGGGATTTTAGGAAAAAAAAGACAGAGAGACTTCGTCGAAGAAATAATCATTCTGACGCCCGATTTCGATCCTTGCGTCGGGCAAGGAGGAAGGCTCGATCGGGAGATAGCTGAAGGGGCTTTCTGCATGAAATTAGGGTTTTCGTTTCGCCAAAACGGATAAATCATCCAAATGACATAAATGCCCTATTTTCAATTGGCGGCGAAGCGTGTTCTGTAATATAAAAAATGTGAAATTAACCGTAATGTGATGTGACGGATCGTTAATAAAGATTTTAAGATAGTACACGTGTAAATTGCGCCACGCCATCAACAGTACACGCGGTGCATACGGCGGTATCTCCCATCCCGCTGGCACAAGCACCTTACCATCCGTTGATCGTGATTGATTCCTGATTTAAGACACGTGGAGGGGGGTTGAGGGCTTCGCACCGTTTGACCGGGATTTCGATTGACCGGCTAAAGAGAAACGTGGGTTCGATGGGCCGAAATTGGAACTCACTTCTGACATCTAATCCAAAATGCCAATCCTGCCCCTTTCAAGGTTCATTCATCAGACCAGAAGCGATCGAAGCAAACTAAACGTGTTGGATTTGGAGACAACGAAGACGATTGGGTTTGCTCGCTGCTTACTCACCGCATGCATGCAGTAATGATCTGTCACGTGATGGCAAATCACGTACTTTGAAATAAGCTATATGATCTTACTTTGTTGGGCCCCCCACCCCCCCGCCCCCCCGCGGCAAAAAAGTCGAGGGTAGTTTTCATCGGCATTCATCAATCAGTCAACCAACAAATCAATAGATCAAGAGCAGATATATAGAGGAAACAAGTGTGAAACCAAGCCTTTTTTTCTACCCGATGAGTTAGGCGTTCGGCGTCGGTGACGGAAAATTGGTTTCTTGCTCCATGTCGCAGACCAGCAGAGGCATCGAGGAAACTACTACCGCCGCCTCCCTTTCCTATGTCCAAAAGCAGCCTCAATAGGATCAGGAAGGCATCGTAGTTGCTACCCGACGCGCGCAAAACAGTAGTGAAGTGTCATCTCCTCCACGCACGCACACAGCCCTCATGACCTTTCTCATGCCACACCGTCCAGTAATTTTGGATCCCCCCGCATGGCAACAAGGACGGCTCATCCACACGACCGTGGACCTCTTTCCCCTGCCGCCGAATTCAACGCCTCTGCTCTCCTATAAATACTCGCGCACTCCTTCCTACTGTTATCTCGCCAACGCACAAATCCGGGAGGGGAGGCATCGTGTGTTCCGGCTCAGGATGGAGAAGCAGGAGAGTAGCAAGGAGGTGGCGCCGAGGTACAAGGGGGTACGGATGAGGAAGTGGGGCAAATGGGTGGCGGAGGCGAGGTACCCCAACAGCCGGGAAAGGCTGTGGCTCGGCTCGTTCCCGACGCCCGAGATGGCAGCGATGGCATACGATGCCGCCGTGTACTGCCTGCGCGGCCCCGGGGAGGCACTCAACTTCCCGGACCATCCGCCCAACATACCGTCCGCGGACAGGCTGAGCCGGTACGAGATACGGCAGGCGGCGCATGGGCACGCGGAGGAGGGGGCGAAGCGGAGAGCCCTGCAGGAGGAGGAAGGTGCGAAGCTGGTGGATCCAGGGGAGGGTACCTCGGGGCCGGGGACGTCTGAGGAGCCAGCGACGGAGACGTTGCCGACCCTCTGCTCCTCCACGATGGTTAGCGGAGCCTGGTCCTGGGACGACGACGATGACGGCGATGCATGGTTTTCGCTTTGGAACTTCGAAATGCCACATTAATGCCTATCCATTATAAGAATACGTATGCATGTATATGGATTGGAGCTCCACACTACTCAGCGAGCTTTTTGCTGCCATATATATACATATATATAATGTTCTTTTCTCTGTTTTATAGATCTTGTGTCATTAATTCCTTATCGTTCTTCTCCACCTGATCAAGATCCATAGTAATAAGAAGAAAATGATCTTCGATTTGAAGCAACATAATTCATGTCATTCCTTCCTGCAAATTGCTCCTTATGGTTATCTATTTCGTAACCAATAACCAAATTCATATTCGGTATAGTGAGTACAGTGTAAAGTAGTGCTTTGCACTATACGAAACCACATAGAGAGCTGTATATATACATACGCAACTCTTTGTCCTCCTATTAAGGTTGAATTCATGTTGGAGTGTGACTGCTGCTTTGAGCCTAAAGAGAGGTACGATGGTGAATCTAGTCGTATACTGGACGATACTAACGGATGCATTGTCCTTACGAGTAGTCGTAGTAAAGGACATGCACTCTGATCGCGCGAGTAGAGCCGTCGACTAAATACTTGATGATGAGTCAAAACAATGATTTGTGGTCCATATAAATTTCGTTTTTTATGTTAAACCTTTTAAATGAAGTGACGGAATGATCCATCCAACATATTTTACTGCATGTTTTAGTGTCATCGGTTGGTTTTATCTTCTTCAAAGCTCAACTTGATCGTGCTTCATTCCTCCAGTCGCCAACGTTATTTTTGCCTCAGCTTAGTCAGGTCTTCTTTTAATGTATGTGTATATATATATATATATATATATATTATCTTCTTCAAAGCTCAACTTGATCGTGCTTCATTCCTCCAGTCGCCAACGTTATTTTTGCCTCAGCTTAGTCAGGTCTTCTTTTAGTGTATATATATATATATATATATATATATATATACGATTGCAGGAACACTAACCATCAAGTCTCTCCTCTTCGGCTCATTCCAAATTCCGTCGTTGACTCTACAAAATCCATTGTTTACGGGTTCATTGCAGGTAGACGCAACGTATGGGAAAAGGTGAAGTCACTACTGTGGCTTCCTCGTATTCGTGGTAGATATATGTGTTGGCTGGTTGTTTCTGTGTGCCAATGTATGATTGCTTTGCCGACGAGGCGTCACACATCATCTGATGACTCGAACGGGTGGAAGCGGACCACCAAATCATGCGTCCCCATTTTTTCTTCTGATCTCCGCCGTTCTGTTTTTTTTTTTATACGACAAAATCAAAATCAAAATGTTGACTTTGACCCAATTGAATCAACTAAGGAGATAATTATGAGATATGGTTAGACAAGTTTCACATGCATATCAAATCAAACGTATACATCACCCTCTCAATTGAATTAGGCAAATCCGATGACACGATAGGTCTATTAGGAATAAGTCGGCACTAAGAGGGGGGATGAATTAGTGCAATGAATAAAATTATGTCGGCTTTGAAAACTTTCGTACGTTCAATGAAAACCGATATCGGAAATGCTAAACTTGAAATTGAATGCGTACGAAAGAGTCTAGTGGATGTAAAACAAGCAAGGCAGTTTACAGTTAAGATAAATAGCAAAATAGAAATACAAATTGAATTATAGTGGTTTAGTCGTTGTGACCTACATCCACTCCATCGATTCCTCTTCCATCGAGGCCATCGGCATCTACTATCGGTCTTCCTTCATTATGCGAAGACAAACCATCTCTTTACAACTCTATTCTCCTTTTGCATGCTCAGGAGAGAACCTTTACACCCCCACTTACTCCTCCTTAAATAGAATTCTAAACACTTAGAGTTTGAGAGGAGTTCACACAAGATTACACTAGCATTTCTTTCTTTTTAACTATCAATACTTATGTATGTTAATAAGGGATGAGAGGGGTATTTACAGGCATCAAGTTGATTCAAACTTGGAGCCTAAAAATGTCTCATCCCAGGTCTCTCGAGTACGGGCGATACCACCACCTGTGCTGGGCAATACCACCACCTGTGCTGGGCAATACCACCACCTGTGCTGGGCAATACCACCACCTGCGACGGTACCATCGCCTAGTCTAGCAGTACCATCGCTTGATACTGGGCGATACCACCACCCAAACTGACGGTACCATCGCCTAACAAAGTCTCAGAGATTGTGCTACGACGATGTCACCTGCTGGATCACTATTTGGGCCTTTCACTTGGCCCAACATAGTCCATACATAGGCCCAACTGGCCCCTAATTGGGTTGGCTCAATTTCAATCCCAATTATGTGCTAACTACGAAATTTAAGACATTTACTAAGCTAAACAAATATGTAAGTCTAGGTTTCTTCCGGCGAACTTCTGACGATCTCTCGATAATATTCCAACAGACTCCCGGCAAGCTCCTGGACTTCATGACGATCTTCTTAGCGAGTTCCGACGAGCTTCTTTGGCAAGCTCTTGGACTTCTCGGTCAATTTCGACAAAACTTCCGACGAACGTCCAGACTTCCGACAAACTCTCGAACTCCCAACGAAATTGCATTCTTGAATTTGGGACTTCATTTTGCTTTGTGCCTTGATCGCTATCGTAATTAATCCTGCACAAATAAAATCTACTTCGATCTAGATAATTAATACTAAGCTAATCAGATATTGTCCAGCATGTCATTGGTTCATCGATGCCTCGTCCAATTGTTCAACGCATTGTCCTCTCTTGCGGCCTATTGCCCAATCAACTAGTTGACCTATGTAACTCCGATTTTCTTAGTGCAATATCTGCTCTTCTTGACTCGATGCTCGAACTCATGGCCCGAAGCCTTCTGTCGATACGTCGACCGATCTTTCGGCTCGACGTCGAATCTTCTGACATGTTTTCTTTGGCCCAACATGATTCTTCATATTTTAATTGTCTCTCCCTGATCGAAGCATCTTGCGTCATTCAAAATGTAAATCAAATCATAAACACTATCAATTGATTTCATCATCAAAATATGAGATTCAACATGATCTAATTAATTGAAGTTTGCTATTGCTAATCCCATTTTAACGATTATATATACCCTTGGAAGCATATAAATATATGTTGTATATTGCCACTCTAATTGAAATTACAAGCCTTCACATACATGCAATCGCCGTGCGGTCACAGGGAAAGTACGATCTCACGTCATGGGATCATCTTCTCAGGCAGTAACAGAGACGATGGGAAGGAAGCTGCGGCGGTTCCCACTGAAGTTTCTGCTAAACCATACGAAGCCAAATGGTTTTTGCTCGATGTCTGTGGTCGAGAAAGGTCCGTAGAGCGAAGGATGCGTGTCGCTCTCGATCCATTTCGTGAGGCTTAGCTTTGTTACAACTTGCAGCACTTCTCCTAATTGTGGGACGTGTTGATTGATCATGCCATGTCGTTGTCGCATTCATTGTTTGGATTAACTTTCAACCACCAACAAACACGGCAACCATGCCCGAGTGCATGTTGCAGACACATCGGTTTCATCTCTGGCTGTTGCCCATTCATGAACAGTGGTTGACGGAGCTCGATGAACCCGCTGCACGCCACTGAACTCCTCCTGCATTTGCTGAGGGGAATTATTCTCCTCGAGAGTTGGTCTCTCGTCTTGGCATCAGTGTTGTTTCCATCGCTTTGCTGTTAAACTGTCCTTTAAGGTGTCGTGGTCTGATGATGCATGGATCGGGAATTCATCTCCTAGCTTGCATCTGTTGCTTCTTTTCGTCGAGGCATCCAGCATGCGAGGAAAGGGAAGCCTCCGAGTGGCAGTGCCAACAGTGCACAGAGGATGTTGTTGATGATCAAAGAGAGGAGGATAAGTATTCTTCTTCTTCTTCTTCTTCTTCTTCTTCTTCTTCTTCTTCTTCTTCTTCTTCTTCTTCTTCTTCTTCTTCTTCTTCTTCTTCTTCTTCTTCTTCTTCTTCTTCTTCTTCTTCTTCTTCTTCTTCTTCTTCTTCTTCTTCTTCTTCTTCTTCTTCTTCTTCTTCTTCTTCTTCTTCTTCTTCTTCTTCTTCTTCTTCTTCTTCTTCTTCTTCTTCTTCTTCTTCTTCTTCTTCTTCTTCTTCTTCTTCTTCTTCTTCTTCTTCTTCTTCTTCTTCTTCTTCTTCTTCTTCTTCTTCCATTCAAAACTGTCACACGATGACTTGTGCGAGGAAAAGGACTGCCATAATCTTTCTTACCCATATCATGAAAGAAGCTATGGGATGGGAGGCCATGTGGTGGAGTTTTCAAGTATGGAAATCTAAGGTCTTTCTTTAGTCATTTCCTCCCATTTTAACTGAGATTTAAAGCTATCTTTTAGTCAATTAAATTCCAATAGTTTTGATACATAATGAGTTAACGAGTCACTCACACCACCGAGTTCGTACTAAACGTGTCTTTTAGTCGGTTGATGTAGTCTGCATGGCCTCTGGTAGCGAAGGGGAGGTAAGAAGGGAAAGCCATGCACACCTCAATGTAGAAAAATCATTTTGATTGGAAACAGCTGCACCTCCATTCAATGGAAATTGATGTTTATCCAACTACACGCTCTTCGGGTTGGTGCGAACATTAACTCTCAGTCACCCACCTCCCTCTTTATACAAAGCCTTCCCCTCCTCGACCACACAACCCACAGCCTCTTCTCGAGACAAGGAGTGGAGAAGAGAGAGAGAGAGAGAGAGGATGTCAGGGGAGCACACGCTTCTGTCGACGGAGATCGTGAACAGGGGAATCGAGGCCTCTGGTCCCGATGCGGGATCGCCGACCTTCTCCGTCAGGGTGCGGCGGAGGCTGCCGGACTTTCTGCAGTCGGTGAACCTCAAATACGTGAAGCTGGGCTACCACTACCTCATCAGCCATGCGGTGTACTTGGCCACGATACCGGTGCTGGTGGTGGTGTTCAGTGCCGAGGTGGGAAGTCTGAGCAGGGAGGAGCTGTGGAGGAAGATGTGGGAGGAGACGAGCTACGATCTCGCCACTGTACTTGCCTTCTTCAGCGTCCTCGCGTTCACCATTGCCGTCTACTTCATGTCTAAGCCCAGGCCCATCTACCTCGTCGACTTCGCCTGCTACCGACCCTCCGATGATCTGAAGGTAATGGCACACTCCTGCAAGCTCGCCTCCATGGTTGTCAGCACTTCCACAGATCTTAGATTCTGTACCAGACTCTAGAGTTTAGCCAGTACACCGGACTGCACCGTTACGTGCTCTGCTTTTCTCAGGCGTCCAACGCGGAGTTCATAGAGATGGCCAGGAAGACCGGCAAATTCGACGAGGAGAGCTTGTCATTCCAATCGCGGATCTTGAAGTCCTCCGGCATCGGCGACGAGACCTACGTGCCCAAGTCCGTATTCTCCACGGGCAACTGCGCCACCATGAAGGAAGGCCGCGCCGAGGCCTCCATGGCCATGTTCAGCGCCCTGGACGAGCTCTTCGACAAGTGCCGCGTCCGGCCCAAGGACGTCGGGGTCCTCGTCGTCAACTGCAGTCTCTTCAACCCCACGCCCTCCCTCTCCGCCATGATCGTGAACCACTACAAGATGCGGGGCAACATACTGAGCTACAACCTCGGCGGCATGGGGTGCAGCGCCGGCATCATCGCGCTCGACCTGGCCCGCGACATGCTGCAGGCCAACCCCAGCAGCTACGCCGTCGTGGTGAGCACCGAGGCGGTGTCCTTCACCTGGTACACCGGCCGCAACCGGTCGATGCTCATACCCAACTGCTTCTTCCGCATGGGGTGCTCCGCCGTGCTGCTCTCGAACCGCAGGCGAGACTTCCGCCGGGCCAAATACCGCCTCGAGCATATCGTGAGGACCCACAAGGGCGCCGACGACCGGGGCTTCAGGTATCCATCTACCTTTGCTGTAGCCTCCTTCACGTTGATGGTAGATAGCATTCATGGTGCAATTTGAGATCTAATCTAACCAGGAGGATCAAAGAGGTTATCTGAGAGTCAGATCTTAGCAGCTGAGCTACATTTAGTAAGCTCACCTAATTCTAATAGCATTTAAGGTCACAGCTGAGCCGAAATTAAATGACAACAGAGCAAGTGGTCGGATAACGTTCATTGCTTGCACACACATTGCACACAAAGAAATCATAGCACCGATGGTTGGTGATACGTCAACGAGCACAATTAGATCTTTGTCTCTCCAAAGCAACAGCTGGTTTTGTGGCGTCGCCGGAGCAGGTTAGCACGCTGCCTCCTGTTTCTGATGTACTGATAAGCTACTGGGGCTGCGATCTCTTCCTCAGGTGTGTGTATCAGGAGGAGGATGACCAAAGAATCAAAGGCCTCTCCATCAGTCGTGACCTCATGGAGGTAGGAGGGCACGCACTCAAGGCCAACATCACCACCCTCGGTCCCCTCGTCCTCCCTTTCTCCGAGCAGCTCCTCTTCTTCGCCACCCTTCTCCACCGCCACCTCTTCTCCAAGTCCGCCGACTCCGCCAACGCCGCCGCCACCAAACCTTACATCCCCGACTACAAGCTCGCATTCGAGCACTTCTGCATCCACGCCGCGAGCAAGGCGGTGCTGGACGCGCTCCAGAACAACCTGGAGCTCGAGGACCGCCACATGGAGGCGTCCCGCGCCGCCCTCCACCGCTTCGGCAACACCTCCAGCAGCAGCATCTGGTACGAGCTCGCCTACCTGGAAGCCAAGGGCCGAGTGCGCGGCGGCGACCGGGTGTGGCAGATCGCGTTCGGGTCGGGCTTCAAGTGCAACAGCGCGGTGTGGAAGGCGATGCGGCGAGTGCGAAGGCCGAACCGCAACCCTTGGCTCGACTGCGTCGACCGATACCCTGTCGGCCGCTAGGGTTTTGGAGCCCGCCCGCGTCGTAGGCCATGGCGAATGCATGCCATGTGTTTGCTTTTATTTGCTGCGTTTATGGTGATTAATTAAGACTCAGCTTGAAGCTATCCTTCTGTTTCAATTGATGGTGTCTTTTACAGTTTGGATGTGCCGATCGTTCGCTCGAAATCGTCTATGTATTGATGAAGTTAGTATATACTGTTGCTTATTCTCTCGCTTCCTTCATCGAGTATAAACCCGTTAATCCCAATTCGCATCTTTTAATCCTGCGGTGCATTTTAATCTCGCATCGGAAGTGCTAAGCCCAACCCCTTCGCCTCAAATGTTGCTCCGTCTCAAGGCAAAGGAACTGGTTTATTATATGATTCCAAGAGACAGCACAACCTTCTTGGTCATCCGACCGGGATTGGTCCCCCTCTCTCTCTCTCGCTAGGGTTTCATCGTCTGTCGCTGCCCTCTCGATGTTCTTCCCTCTCCCTGCCTTCGGTTCTTCGATTCTTTTAGTCATTCATTTTATTTTGCATCGAGATCAGTGCAGATCTTGGATTTCATCGTGCTACTGTTCAATTTGTCTATGAATGCCGAAAAATTTTCAGATTTGATGGTTCTTTTGTGCTTAATTTAATTTAAGATTTCAGGTGTGAAATTGTCCGGGGAGTAATGGCGGCCTTGCAGCCGTATGGATGTGCGGTGGCAGGAGCGAGTTGCTTTCCTTCCTTTGCAGGTTTGAACCTTCGGGTTGGTGTTCAAACGGAGGGGCTACCATGGCATTCCTCGTCAAGGCCTGTCGCTTCCAAGGTATAGAGACGTAGGTTCGTATTATTGTCAAGATTGGTATTTTGTGTTCATTCGGGTGGACTTCTTGATCGTTGTTTTTGATGAATTGTGGATGTAATGGCAAATTGACAACGAAGGTGACGGAGAAAGTGGCCTCAGAATGGTTCTTGTTCATCACTTATGGTGTGTATGGAATTAGGAGATTTCATTATGCAACTTAGAGTCACCACTTCTGCCACTCCTCGATCACCAATGCTGATTTCCCCTTGCCACCCCTATCGACACCACGACCCATTCTTGACCATGGTTGTCTTTCTTATCGTTTCTTGGTCGTGCTTCTTGATCACTTTCATCCTACGAAGTCCATTGGATGAATTTATTACACTCGTAAAATACAGGCAATTAAATAAACAGATATCTGAAGAAGTGCAGGCTACCAGATGATTATGTTGTATCTGTGTTTTTCTTGTGAACTCTGAAATTACATTCGGTTTGTAGTCGCCGGTGATAAGTTGCAAGCAACTGTCTTTAAGTAAATCGTCCAATTCAAAGATTGTTTCTCATTTCTAGTAATAGATATCTAATTGCAAGTAAACAGCTGCTCTGTAGTAATATTAACCGAGTCGGTGGATCATTTGCAGTAGGGCTGGCTCACTAGCCTCGTCGAGGTTGAACCCTGGGCAGCGACTAGTTTTGTGTCATTCTCGAATTTCTTGTAACCTGACATGTCGTATACCTATTTGATTTGTAAAATTCAGGTTTGTTATCATGCTTTCGATTTTGTCCACCATGCAATTTATTTATTTGTTATTTTGCTTGGAATTGCAAACCAGTTTATAAAGATAACATGTTGTGTGCAATAATTAAAACTGCAGGTTTATTTTATTTTGGTGCATGCAAACTCCATATTTGCCGTATAAACAGAGTATTATGTTTTTGTCCACTAAACAAGTGCTAAGTTACTATATGCTTCTTCCAGGCATTCAGGTGATACTCCTTAGGGTTTTGAAGGTGCCTTGGCTGCTTTTTTCCAAGCCTTTCACATTGTTGCTGTTGTTTGAGGCTTAATATGCCAGTCATCAAGGAGTAACATACTTTTGAGAATAAATTTTCCTCATGGTTTTTGCCATCAAGCTGTTGGACGATAGAGTGTTGGTTCAGATCAAGTCCCCGGGGGCGAACACCAGTGGAGATCAATAATTGCCAGTCAAGTTATTGAGGTTCCCAGGGGTGGAAACCAGTGGAGGCATGCTGTTGGAGAACTTAAAACAACTGGAAAACAAATAGACATCATATCGAGGTATATCTTTCGGTTGACACTTTGGATATCACAATTTCATTCACGGCGACTTGTGTTGTCATTTCTATGGGTTTTCACTACAACTACGTGTCTTAGTAACAGAAATCTTCTATTCAGGATGCTGCACCATTGGAAGATTGGTCATTTGCCCACATCTTGGAGGTTTCCAACACCAATATCCGTAAAGAATGGTACATGGACTTGCTGCTCCTCTCGCTCAATGGTCCCTGTTCCAGGCATCACAGATTCAAATTTAAACTCAGATGAGAAAATAAATCATACAAGATACAAGGATCCATATCATATCATACTACAGAGAATGAGAAGTGAAGCTTGTATTGTTCATCATGGCATGCGCTTCTACATGTAGATATATTTTGGTTCGAGTTTACGTGAGTTCCTTTTGTAGTTCATTGTAATAGCATACTTGAGCCTGTTGCGTAGCTGTTTTACTGGTTAAACATTGAACTTGGGCACGTAGGTTCATCGAACCTCTAATTTCGTCTGTCTATGAACATATTGTTGGTGTAAACAACTTTATACCGTGGCCTTGGGGTCGGCACGGCTTGGTTCGGGTCCGAATGGTCGGGGGTCTTGTTCCGGGTCCCTTGGGGATTGCTGGTGTGGCCGGTCGAATGCGTCGGATCGCGTCGGCGCGCCTCGCGGGGAGGGGTTCCTCTCCTCGTCCTCGTGGAAAAGTGGTTGCGTCCTCCCACCTGCACACAGGTCGGGTCGGTAACTCGGCCCGACCCCTCCGACGATCAAGTTAGTAAGTGGAGTTAAAGGGTGCGTCCCCCGCATTTCTTTTCCTTAGCGCGGGGTTTTTATAGAGCAGCTTACTGTTCCTGATGTGCCTGTTTTGCAGGGAGCAGGATCGTATTCCTGGAAACGTCTGACT
>LVTN01000073.1:282313-299052 GCA_001649415.1 Musa itinerans | reverse complement strand
GTCCTGCACATCAAGGCGTCAGAGGTTCCATATAGCGCCATTTGGGTGCGAAAAGCAGCTACGTGGTCCGCAGGGTCGGTGGTGCCATCATATGCGTCTAGGGAGGGGAGTCGGAAGTTGGGAGGAATCGTCTGATCTCGTATTTCAGGCGCGAACGGGGATCCTTGGTGTGTGTCCGCCTCGAGCTCTCCCCTTGACATGCGTACCTCCTCTTGTACTTCGCCGAGTCATTGGTTAACAAGGCGTAGCTGGGCTCGCAGGGAGTCCGTCAAATCCGAGGACAGTGCCTCGGGTTCGGGGCGCGCCCTCGGACTCGCCACTGCTTGGTTCCCGAGTGGGGCCGATCGATCCCGAGGCGAAGTAGGGAGCTCGGGAAGTGGCGTGTGAGCCTGGGTGGACGGCTCCCGTTGCCGCAGCGGTTGGGTCGCTGGCGGATGCGCCGGATGAGAAACAAGTGGGAGGATGGTTCGTACCACATCCGTCAGAGTTCGGACTTGATGAGCGAGGTCCTGAAAGGCCTCGGACGACACAGGCGACGGGCCGGCGGGGGCACCTTCGGGCGGGGAGAAACCCGGGTCGTTGAACAATCGCCAGTAACGCCCCGATGTCCTGGCGAGGTGTTCATCTCGAGGTCTATCATGCGGTGGATGTTCTCCCGATGTGTCGATCGGGTGCGTCCCCTCGGCTGTGGGCTCACTTGAGTTGAAGTGCTGATCCCTCGACATTCGGGCCCTCCTTCTAGCGCCAAAATGTTGGTGTAAACAACTTTATGTCATAGCCTTGGGGTCGGCACGGCTTGGTTCGGGTCCGAATGGTCGGGGGTCTTGTTCCGGGTCCCTTGGGGGTTGCTGGTGTGGCCGGTCGAATGCGTCGGATCGTGTCGGCGCGCCTCGCGGGGAGGGGTTCCTCTCCTCGTCCTCGTGGAAAAGTGGCTGCGTCCTCCCACCTACACACAGGTCGGGTCGGTAACTCGGCCCGACCCCTCCGACGATCAAGTTAGTAAGTGGAGTTAAAGGGTGTGTCCCCCGCCTTTCTTTCCCTTAGCGTGAGGTTTTTATAGAGCAGCTTACTGTTCCTGATGTGCCTGTTTTGCAGGGAGCAGGATCGTATTCCTAGAAACGTTTGACTGCAGTGTTGGTGTGGCGTAAGAGGTCGGGTCTGAGCCGGGCGTTATTGTGCCTCGGTCGGCGTTCCAGACTGTTTGACCAGGTGCTGTCAGGTCCAACGAGGCGCGGGACGTCATCTGAGGTGGCTGACGTAAGCCTTAGTCTTATCACCATTATTATCCTTATCACACATCATTGGTGAAATTTCAATAGTTGGCCATGGTTACAAAGCATTCCTTTCCAACTTATTTGGCAGCAGGCATTGATGAAGAACTTGAGTTCTGTGGGCTTATTTTACTTTGTAACCTCACTGGTGAACTTATTTCTGTCTCTGATCAACAGCCTAGGGAGATTGTAGAATATCAATGATAGTACACATAGCCTTTTCTTTCAATATTTGATTATTTCACATCTCAAGAACACTAAGTCATGTCTTGGGGTAATTTTGTTGTCTGAATTATGAATTTAGCTATGGATTAACTTTGAACTCTGCTCCAGCCATGGCAAGACTTGATGAAGAAGTGGATGGATGGATGAACCAATGACCAGTAATGAGAGTATCTAAGCTTGTCTAGAATCATTAAATTTAACTTATATATTGACTGAACAATCTGTACATGACCAAATTGCTGTTTCTTTCCCTAATATTTCATATTAAGCTTCGGTCATCATCGCCAAACAACAAGTCTTGTTTGCCACCGATTTGTGGTCAGCAATGTGAACAATTTGATTTGAATTAGAAGCCATTCGAAGGAGAAACAATCACATTTACATAACAAAATATCATCAAAAAATTAGCGGAAAAGAGAGTAATAGATCCCCACTCTGAACAGGGTTCTATCAAGTCTATGTTGCGTTTGGTCAACCTACACAGTATGGCCAAGGCATCAATCGAACAAATAGAAGCCACGGCTAGCGGTCTAACCATAAGTCCTAATCCAACTGACAACACTCAACAGCGGTCGTAGAAAGACGTTCACAAATAGACATGTCAACTGTATCGAAAGAGGTTCACAAATAGAGAGAGAAAATGTCAATTATAATGACAAGGATGGAAAGAATAAATAAACATGAAGAATATTTTTTATTATCTATACGATTATAAGACGGATGAATAGAGTACTCTTTACCCTACCTTATACTTATACTCATCTCGTTAATATGTGAGTTGAGATATTAGGCATAGATGCTAGACGAGCCGGTTGTCCACCTAATTCAAGTTAGATTAGGTTGAACCTTAGTTGAATCGATTGTGAGTTATTTAGTTCGATTAAATCATATGATACAATATCAACAAATATTATTATGATGTGTAAATTTTTATTTTCTTTAAAAATAATAATAAAGATGAGATTTGGGTCCAGGACCTTACAATAAATTGTCAAAGTCTAGTTGACACATTCAATTATTATGATGACTAGTTAATAAATTATTTTTTTAAAAAAAAATTAATTTTAATTAATTTTAATAATAATTTTAAACAAAAAAAAAAGAAAATAATAATAATAATAATAATTAATTTCGAAGAATATTGAGACTCCCTACTCTCTTCACATCCCTATTTAAAAAGTATTCAAATTAAAATGGTTTGTCTTATTATAATTTCACCATATGAATCGTAGTGCAGCATTATTCATGAGCTATATTATTACTCACGTTGGAAGTAGGAGGTAATTGCGTCAGGTACGAAGAAGACTTGAGCTACCACGTAAAAGAGGCAGAGGAAGTTGCCAATTCTGATGCAGAAGGTTCCTGGAGTTACCCTGCTGCTGGGAAGGAAACCATGAAGCCTCCTCCTCTTCCTCCTCCTCCTCCTCGTCCTCCTCAGTGATGACAAGAAAAGTAAACATCCTGCGACATTCCACACTTTTTACTGACTTCAACGACAACAGAAGCTTCGCGTCAGGCCATCCCTTTGTGGCGACCGATGTTGGCTGCTACGACCCGCATTCGGAGGAGCCACTTGTGCATGTGCGGTGGTGTCGTCGTTGGTGGCACGCCGCCTCTGTCAAAGGATGCTCCCTCTTCTTCCTTCTCGAGACAGCGCAGGAGCCATCCAAAATGCCAGCCGTCGCAGTAGGTTCCCGGAAAGAGTCCGGCTTGGACAACTCCTGTAGTGGCGGCAGAACAGAGCTTGGACATCGACATTCGTCCATCGACGTTTGTCCTCGAGGTTTCTCCTTCTGTTCTCTGCTTTCCATTGCCGAATGCGATCTCGGAAGAGACATGGAAGTTGCGGCATCGGTCAATGCAGGTTTGCTCCACAAAATTTCCACTTAAATTCTGCGTTGCTCCTTGGAGAATTCCAACCTCTCTTCAAAGTTCCCCTCCTCTCCCATCGAATCTCGCAGACCACGCAGTGCTCTGTTCTGCAGAAGAAAGCCACCTCGAGTTTACCCCGTGCGAAGAACAAGAATTCTGCTCAAGAAGAGGAGACACGAAAGCTAGCCTCTGGATGCGTTTCTTTATCAGCTTCCATCACGTTTTACTCCTTGCTTTGAATCACACAAAAGCATACTGTCAAATCCTGTCTCTTAACGTTCTTCGCAACTGGGAAGTCAGTTCGAGACCAACATGTTCCCAAGAATTGAAATCCACGCATACGAGATGACAAGAACAAGTATTCCACAAATCACATTCAGTGCTACAAGAAATTTATTGCCAAAAGCAGAGTAGAAGTACTCGTTCGAATATCACGTCTCGAGTCCTGTCTTACCTATGATATTGTCAAGTAATTAACCAAGAAATCTCTCTCTCTCTCTCTCTCTCTTACTGGTGATTGCGTGTGAGACAATGAGAGGGAGAGACACAGTGATGTGTAGGAGTTGAAGCCAAAACGAAAGGTGAGTACAGAACCCTTGGTAAATGATTGAGGTATACTTCGGAATACATGCAGAAGACACATGAGGACTTGGTTCAAGTGTCGTCCCCATAGAATAAGCTATCAGATCCCATAGGCCTAAAGAAATGCCTTTTTCTGTACGTGAGAGAAGATGACAAGCTTTCCGAGCCCACCGAAAGCCATGGAAAGCTATCAGTAGATGGGAACGTGTCAACCCACCACCAAATCTAACGCCACACAAAAAAGAATGCAAGTAAACAGAGACTCCTGCTACTGCTGCTGCTGCTGGTGGTGGTGGCGGTCTAGAAGTCAACCCCCAGTGGGCATTAGGTTTTGTTCTGCCAGTTTCAAACCGTGGAACACCAAGTTCCGACTTTGAAACCATGCCGGTTTCATGGAAATCACATGCCACCTTCCCATCAATCCTTCCCTACCGCATGTGAGCCATTACACCCACACAGGTACTCACAGAGGTCAAGATTTCTTGGTTGTGGTCAGAGGTACGAGATGAGGCCTTGAATTCTTGCATGTGGCATCAAAATGACCTGTTCTCAGAAGTAGAATTCAAGAGCTTGTAAGCGTACTGAGAAGTTTTGTGTTCTCACTAGGGTTCTTCTCTCTTCTTCTTCTTCTTCTTCCTCCTGTGGATGCGTGGGGTAGAGTCATCGCTAGGACTGATTTGGGGTAAGCATTGGATTTGAAGGTTCATCATACACAAAATGTTGATCTAATAATATACAACAAAGTCAACCACCGAAAACCACACACCAATCTCTCATTGCCTTGCCATGTACGGCCACATGCAGGTCACGTGCCATCTTGCCTATATATACGCTCGTTCCTGTGCTCTCCATACACCACATTCATCTCAGAGAGAGAGAGAGAGAGAGAGAGAGAGAGAGGATGGAGAAGAGCGGGAAGCCGAGGGTGGCGATCATAGGGGGAGGCATTAGCGGGCTTGCGGCGGCGAAGGAGCTCCGGTGGCTGGAGCCGACCCTCTTCGAGGCGACGGACTCGATAGGAGGGGTGTGGAAGCACTGTTCCTTCCGCTCCACGAGGCTGCAGACGCCACGGCCCGACTACGAGTTCTCCGACTACCAGTGGAGGGACCGCACCGACCCGAGCTTCCCCACCCACGCCGAGATACTGGAGTACCTGCATGACTACGCCACCCGCTTCGACCTGTGGAGGCTCATCCGCCTCGAGTCCAAGGTGGTGGAGGTCCGGTTCCTCGGCGACGGCGGCAACGCCGGGTTCCCGCAGCTCTGGGGAGGCAAGCGGCAGGCCATGGGCGACCGACCGTTGTGGGAGGTCGGCGTGGTGTCCGGCCCGTCCGGCACTGTCCAGGTGCCTCTGCTGCTTTAAAATTCGCACTCCCTACCTTTCCCTCTCCGAATCCATTAGCCGACCTTTTCTTCTTGGTTGTGTCTCAGTGGTACGAGTTTGAGTTCGTGGTGATGTGCATCGGGAAGTACGGCGACGTGCCGAACATGCCGGAGTTCCCTCGGGGAAAGGGGCCGGAGGTCTTCCAGGGAAAGGTGATGCACTCGCTGGACTACTGCAAGCTCGACGAGGAGGCCGCAGAGACTCTGATGAAGGACAAGAAGGTTGTGGTCATCGGCTACAAGAAATCCGCCATTGACTTGGCTGTCGAATGTGCTGCAGTCAATCGAGGTATAAAGCACTGATCAGACATCAATTCAACCCAAAATATTATGGTCAAACTCTCTCTCTATATATATTTCACTCGAGTCTCTCAATATTTATAATCTCTTCGTAGACATAAATATTTAGATTATATTCAAAATCATCATATAAAGAAATAAAAAAATTTACTAGTTGACTAAAAATTCACTCTACTCTCTCAATATTTACAATCTCTTCGCAGACATAAATATTTAAATTATGTTCAAAGTCAACACGTAAAAGAAATAAAAAAGTTGACTGATTGACTAAAAATTCACTCGACACTTTTTAATATTTATAATCTCTTTGTAGACATAAATATTTAGATTGTGTTCAAAGTCAACACGTGAAAGAAATAAAAAAAAAATTAACTGATTAACTAAAAAATTCACTTGACTCTCTTGATATTTATAATCTCCTCCCACTTTATAAAAATAAGGAAATTAAAAAAAATTGAATGGTTGACTAAAATCCTTGTGCTCACCGGATTCAGGGACACAGCAAGCGATCCGATATATTTATTGGTTGACTAAAGTCTTTCAGAAAGTCAACAACTTTTTTCTAGCGTATCGTTGACTTTCTTTTTTAATCTTGTCTGGGGTGAAGGACCGGGTGGTGAGCCATGCACGATGGTGATAAGGACGCTCCATTGGACAGTTCCCTCTTACTCTATTTGGGGTCTACCCTTCTTCCTGTTCTTCTCGACCAGGTTTTCTCAGTTCCTCCACGAGAGGCCAAATCAGGGACTGTTGAGATCCCTCGCCTGCCACCTCTTGTCTCCCGTGGTACTGCGTCTTCGCTCGCTCATTGATTTGTAGCTTTTGTTGTGGTGACGATGATCTCGAGCTTCATGTGTCTCTCCACAGAGGAGAGGGGTCTCCAAGTTCATCGAGTCTTATCTCACATGGAAGCTGCCGCTGGAGAAGTACGGGCTGAAACCGGACCATCCTTTCGTGGAGGACTACGCGTCGTGTCAGATGGCCATCTTGCCGGACAACTTCTTCGCGGAGGCCGACCAAGGACGGATCCTGTTCAAGAAGTCATCCCGGTGGTACTTCTGGGAAGGTGGTGTGGTCTTGGACGACGGCACCAGGTTGGAGGCGGATGTGGTGTTGCTGGCCACCGGGTTTGACGGCAAGAAGAAGCTGAGATCGGTGCTGCCGGAGCCGTACCGTGGGTTGATAGTGGACTCAGCCGGTGTCATGCCCCTGTACAGGTGCGTTCTCTCTCTTCTTCTCGATCATCCGAAACGGTGGGCTCAATGCTCGATCGATGACAGGGGAACGATTCACCCTCTCATCCCTCACATGGCCTTCGTGGGCTACATCGAGAGCGTCTCCAACCTCCACACGTCGGAGCTGCGGTGCAAATGGCTGGGGAGGCTGCTGAAGGGGCACTTCGAGTTGCCGAGCGCGGAGGAGATGTTCCGGCAGACCAGCCAGGAGACGGAGGTCATGAAGAGGACCACCAGATTCTACCGCCGCCACTGCATCTCCACCTTCAGCATCAACCACAGCGACGAGATGTGCGAGGAAATGGGTTGGAGTTCATGGAGGAAACGGAACTGGATATCCGAGGCATTCGGTGCATACAACAACCAGGACTACAAGGAAGACAAAAGCGAGCAAGCCGATGCGTTAGATTGATCACTAAAGATACGAGACACGGTAGCATATCCGTAGGCAAAATCACATAGAAGAAGAAGGTTCATATATATCCAAGCATGTCATCTTCTGATTTGTTGTACTCTTTACGTGTAGTCAATAAACAAAAGTTGAGTTCTATCGTCACAGAATAAATCTTTTCTACGGTCGACCGTCTGTCTTCAAGCAGATAAATCGAGAGAGAGAGAAGAGTCAATTTTTTGTTCCCAGAACATTTTCCATGGTTCAACAAGAACAGATGGCGATAAGGTGCTTCTACCGTGTTCGACATGAGTTCATGTTGTCATCTCATGCATCCAATGTCTCCCCTGATGCCGGAGCATGGCAGGGCGGACACGGGGCATCCATGCACCGAACAACCTGGGATGCAGAATGTCAGACCAGTCACAACTCGATGAGTCGTTCCACTGCATCCCGAATGGGTTACATATGACCTTTGACTTGAATGGTGCTTCCGGTCTTTATAATATTTGATATCCACGAATCGCTTGCCACCGATGTTGGAGAAGTTGATGTTCTCCCACGCCAATTGAGTGGCTCTATGTATGTATGTATGTATGACCGGGAGCTGGACAATTTCAAAGTCAGCGTGACTTTGGTTGGGCAAATATGTGTCGGATGCGTAAGCATCGGAGGAAAAAAGGTTGAACAAGAAACAGAACAAATGCCGGTTTAAGCACTGCATCTGCTCGATGCCATTGCTATCGGTTGAAAAGGAGAACACAGTAGCTTGGACATCAGGCAATTAAAGAAAATGGGTCAACAACAACAACTCAGACTGCAATGTTGATGATGTAGTCCACTCCGACTCCGACTCCGACTCCGACTCCGACTGGTATTCGGTCATTGTCACTGAGAGCACGCATCGATCTACGTCGATGATCAATTGGGATGAGGAACGGGCTGGAGCTTAAGCGGCGGCGCATTGGTAAAACAGAGTACGTTTTCTTGAAGTTGGTGTTCTTTGTGTGGATTTTGAGCACTGACTGGATCATGGTATCATGGGATCATGGTCTGGATTGGAGGATTGCCTTTATGTTTAACCAGAATAGTTTGGTCAGACCTTGGCATCATGGCATTGCTATTTATATTTGTGCATGAAAATTTAGTGCAGTCTTGTGCATAATTTCTTTTTTTATCAAGTCAAAAAGTCGTTTCTCTCTCTCTCTCTCTCTCTCTCGAACAAAATAAAACTTGGATCTAACTGCCCCAGACATGATGACCTTAGTAATAGCAAGAACGACAAGGTGGTTGAATCTAACCACCTAAACTTGACCTGGTCCATTAGTGATCAGGTCATATGATTTCCTTCTGTTTATGTCGTGCTTGAGTTGTTGTTTAAAGCCCGGTCCATTTATACTAAAAAAAACAACTCAACCATCAACGAGAGTGACTGACTTCTTGCATTCATTTCAGATCAGAACGAGGGGCAAAACGTTTTTTAGTTCGCTGGTGTTTGGCATCCAGCGTTTGTCAAAATGGTCGAGTGCTTCCCTACAAGAGCACTGGTGTTGACAGCATCTCAGATGCATGTACAAACAAACTAATGTTCCACAAGACGGGGCAAAAAATAAATAAATATATATATATATATATATTAGGATGAAAATAATTATAATAGTAAAGTTCCAGCTCGATTGTTCTTAGCGCAAATATCAAATCAACACCAATATTTAAACAAAAAAATAAATAAACCTTAGTGTGGTACAGGACCTATCCAATACTGGTCTGCACCACCATATCACTATTGCTTGTAAGGTGCCAACAGGATGGATGAGTTCTGCCCGCCGAACCCAAAGGAATTAGATAGTGCTACCTTCACATCCAATCTTTCCTTTCCTGACCCCACTAGCATATCCACATCCTGAATCAAAATCACAGAAATATATATACAGGCCATTCTAAGAATATGAACGGAATCAAGCTCTTTATGACCACCCTATGATTTCCCCTTTTTTAACTGAAAGAGCACTAAATCGTCGCTGCTTTTTGCAGCACTTTCATTTAACAGTGTCATCAAATCTAATCATCATACTTAGTAGTCCTTAGTAATCGAATATATATATATATTTCTTCCTTTATTTCATGATTGGAGGTGTGAAAAAATCATTGTGAATGTGAACCGACATATTAGTAGTGACAGGAGGAAAGATGTACACGTACCACAGTTTCCTCTGGTTTATCCAGATTAATATTTGGATGAACCCACCCTGTTCGAATAGCCTGCAAAAGAATACTCAAACAAGCAGGATCTAGCTTAGCAAGAGATTGAATAATGTGAAAACAGATACGGATACATCACTCACGTGGCTGTACTAGTATTATTTTCTGAGTAAGAAAACCCCCCCTAAATTGCCCACAAGGAACCCTGCTTAATAAAAAGATTGCTTTCGTATCTGACTGACAACAGCTAGGGATCATTACCTGTACAACAGCAACAGCTTCCACTGCACCAGCGGCACCCAGTAGGTGACCGGTCATGGATTTTGTTGAATTCACTCTGAGCTGCAACATTTAGTTAGGTTACATGATAAAAGCAGTAAGACATTTTTAACCTTAATCACACACCTTAGGGTTCTTGCCAAAACAATGAATAAGAGCTTGATATTCCTTTAAGTCACCAGAGAGCGTCGAAGTTGCATGAGCATTTACATGGTTAACATCCTCTCTGGATACTCCCCGATTCTGACAGTGCCTTCTCAATGCAGAGAACAATACCTGTCCCTGATAAACACAGGCCATGAGATTGTTAAGAGCATCAAAAGAAGATGAACAACAACGGCAAAACAAGTTTGTTTACATCACGACACGATGAAAGATTAGGTTACCTTCAGGATGTGGCTCTGTCATATGATAAGCGTCACAAGTGAAGCTTCCTCCTAGAAACTCCGCATAGATTTGTGCTCCCCTTTGCTGTATAGAATGAAAGAAAATAGATAGATCCAAAAAACAACTACAAGCAAGAGATAAATGTGAAGATTCGACAGTATGAATCTGACCTTAGCGTGGTCAAGTTCTTCCAGCAGTAGCACGCCAGCCCCTTCACCCATCACAAATCCATCACGATCCTAATAATCATCGAGTCAACAAGAAAACTTGAGTTCCTACATCTGATATAGAAATAAAAATAATGAATTAGTGAACTTTTAAGCAAGGAATCAAATATAAAATTGTACTGATCTGTACAAACCAGTATTTACTGGTCCTACCAAGGACCGGCACTGGACCAGGTCAGGGTATTGGTCGGCATTCAAGTTTTTAATATTTTTCAGTGATACAATGCAAAAATGAGACCATCAATACAAAAATTATGCAGAAAAGTCTCAGCAAATTTAGAAATAAGAAGTTAGAGTAATATACACATACAACATCCCAAGGGCGTGATGCTTTGGCAGGATCATTATTTCTTTGCGAAAGTGCTCTGCATGCCACAAAGCCACCTAATCCTGCAAAAAATTTAACGACGATGTAGCATTAGGCATGTAAAAACTGTTCATCACAATCACAAAAGCTGACAGTTTCAGCTGAGAAATCACACCAATGGGTATGATCACTGAATCAGATCCACCACAAAGCATCACATCCTGCAACATTTGGACAGAAGGAAATGCATGACACAGTTCCAAAATACTAGTGTTAACCAACAATGGGAAGAAGTGGGCAACTTACAGCTTCACCTCGTACAATATGATTTGCCGCATTCAGAATGCAGAAGTTACTAGTTGCACATGCAGTTGAAATTGAATAGTTTGGGCCCATCCAACCCTAAGGATAAAAAGAACATAGGACATCCAATTTAGATATTTTTCAATCACTTATGACACACGAGAGAGAATTTTCCAAGAATGGGTCAATCGGCGCACCAGATCCATTGCAAGCATAGCAGATCCCATATTTGTGGTTGCAAAGGGTACGCAGAAGGGGTTCATCTTCTTGTATGAGACTCTCAAGGCTTCAATCGCATCATTAAATACCTGAAACATGAAATACCATAATAAGTATAATATTCACAGAACACCATTAGACAAATGCAACAACCCATCCCTGATAATATTGGAAGTCGTAGAAGGTGTAAGACAAAACCTTCCCTGCGCTAAAGTTAGAGCATATCAACTCAGATAGATGCTAATAAAAGGCATACCTTCATCCCACCCATTGCAGACCCAATTAGAACACCGCATCTTGTTTTCTCGAACTGGCTCATGACCTCTTCTGTGACTCCACCATCTTCCAATGCTTTTTTGCCAGCGGTAAGTAAGTAAAGCATGAACTTGTCCATCCGCTTTGACAATTTAGGTGCCACCCAACCATCTGTAGAAAAAGATTTAATTTCCCCTGCAATCCTCTACAAAAGAGTTTGTTATCAGGAACTCCTATGAATCTCTTGGTCTACTAAATTAACCCCATTCGCCTATCCAGTTCTTAAGAGCAATAAATAGACAGATTAGAATGTATTAGTTATTATCTTAAGATATCAAGGTAGCTATTTGCTTAGTAGAAGATATACCGTCGGAAAACTGGAGCAATCAAATGTTTCAATCTCGCTTACGCCACTAACACCTTCAAGAAGGTTGCTGTAGAAGGTATCCAGATCATGGCCGAGAGGTGTGACCACACCCATGCCAGTCACAACAACCCTCCTCTGTTTCATATGCCTTTTCTTCACTCCAACTTCCTTAGCTGACTCCAAAGCAACTGTCATCGCTGGTCCTGCATTCCACAATATGCAACGAGAACAGCATCACTCGATCACTTCACGACAAGATCCAGGTCTTAACCTGCTATTCAACAAGAACAGAACTAATTTGCATGATCTGGAAATAGAGCAGCCCATCACACAGTAGCTATGCGATAGTTTCCGTGCTTTCCACCGCAATCAAGAAAAGATACCACCAGATGTGATGAAATAAGCCTGATCGAATGCGAAGACCAGACTCTTCGCATTTGATCTATCATGTGAGGAAAACAAAAGAAACAGATCTTAAACCGGGTCTCTTTTCACTATCGATGTTGTTCCTTCGGTTCATTAATGGAAGGGAGGTCCTCGTGGACGCAATGTGACGCCGATCTTGGAACCAAATCACAGATCTCGTTTTATTAGACGGATACTTGGAACAAAGAAATCGAGATGTGTTGGTATTGAGCTACCGACAAACGAACAAATAAATCAGAAAGGAGAGAGGATTAAAGAGACGGGGTTTTGAAGAATGCACACTACCAGAGGCAGCGAGGGGAGAAAACCGCCGTCGGTTGCCCTCAGGCGACGCGGAGCCGGTGACGTCGGCGCAGGGGTCGAAAGCAAAAATATTATAATAGGTTAAAATTATAATAAACAGGCCAAAAGACTCTAAGAGATGAAAAAGAAAATTTAAGGATAATTTGAATATTTTTGAATTAAGAATACTACTTGGGAAAAACTAAAAGAGGGATGACTATTTGACAAATATATGAATATATATATATATATATATATATTAAATGTTGCAGCAATTAGGATCCTCATGGTATTGTTCTTCTAATCATGTGTTAATTATATAACCCAATTCATGTTTTTTCTGTATAAACTAATTTAATCCAAGGTCTATCATATTGAAGTGTACCACCTGTACCGGGCGGTACGTACCGGTCTGATAGATTATCGATACACGGACCATCCGCTACCAGGCGGTACGTACTAATTTCGACTGTAGCACTGTAGCACTGTAACAGTACATTATGGCATTATAGTAATGACTGTAGTACTGCTATAGTGCTCGGTACACTTGGGTGTACCGCTCGGTACACTTGTACTGTACCGAGCCCAGGTCGAAACACTGGTACGGTACGATATTACGAACCTTGATTTAATCTATGTTAATTAGTGGCGATCAAGAAAATTTTTTTGTTTGGTGGCTTTTTTATGTGAGAAGTATTCATTGATTTGGGTTTTTATTGTCCGAACGATTAATTTAAGTACATGACTAAGATAATATTGCAAGTCTTAGTCCTTTACATTGCTACTAATCCGATCATTAATTATTTGGATTAAGAAGTGGGCTCATCGAACGATGATTCGATGAAGTCTAAATACACACATCACGAGAATTGAAATCCAAGCTTAGTAGAGTATGAGTCGATTAAATAGCTAATCCAAGCTTCTTTATTGGGGGTCTAATTTCTTGATTATATAACTATGGCAGTTTAGTATTCATATTGAGAAAAAAAATTCTCATACGATGTAATTTCATAAAGTCATTTGATCTGAATATTACATAAATAACGAAGAAACTTATGATTAAAAGATGTAGAGAACGGGGTTTAACAAAGACTAAATACACTTATCACGAGAATTAAATTTCATCGATATATAACCAAATATAATAATAATAGAGTATGTCTAGATTAGATAGCTAATCTCGATTAAATAGCTATAATAGTAAAAGATTGAGTTCTAGAGGCACTTGTTTAAAATAAATTATTGATTCTCATACAAAATTATTGATTCTAGAGGCTCTTGTTTAAAATAAATAAATAAATAAATAAATTATTCATATTTAATTTTATGATTAGAAGCAAATTCAAAATTAAATAATGATAATTAAGATTTTTTTTAAAAAAAGAGAAATATTTCCTATGTTGATAATTAATATTTCCTATACAAAGATTATAGCTAATCTATCTTGATTTGGCTTTAGCTATATTACTTTTATATACAAACAAACATTCAAAGATTCAATTGAATGGAAGTAATCTTTGCTTATCCCAAGAAACTTCCATTAAGAGAAGCCAAGGGTGGTTGCCCTGATGGAATTGAATTGGGCACAAATACTTTGGTAAGAGAGAGACACACACACACCAAAAAAAGAGGAGCTTTAATGTAGATGTGATGTGCTTTACGTTAGATTTATTTACAGTTTCTAAAGTCTTGTTTGCATTAAATCGAGGCATGTGTTTCGTATCATCGATCATTATATGTTGTCACATCTTTGGTGAGTCGGAAATGTAGATGTGATGTGATTTATGTTTGATTTATTTACATTTTCTAAAGTCTTGTTCGTAATAGATCGAGGCTCGTGTTTAGTATCATCGATCATTATATGCCGTCACATCTTTCGACCGTAGAACTCAATTTGGTTGTCAATTTATGTTAGATACGGAGAAGAAGAACTAATGTTTAAGTTAGAAATTTTTTTATATTAAATAATAATAATTTGTATTGAGTTATGTTTTTATTTCTAATGAGACTAAATGAACGTATCTTTGCAGCCTTACAACTAATTGTTTCATCGAGAATATTTTCATCAAATAATTACAAGTTATCAAGGTTTCATCGGAACCGGGTACATTATTTCTCATAAAATGTACTCATCGGATGCTCCCTTATATGTTGATCGAATGTTGGGTAAGCATTAGTGTGACACTTGATAATTCAAGTATCATTTTTCATGTATCAATATCATTCTAACAGAGTAATTCATTTCGTGGATGACGATAAAAAAATATTTTTTTGATTTATTAACTCTGATAGTCAAATTGTATGTCATGTCGACTTAAGAGACTTTGATTGTCATTCGATAGAGAGAGAATAGAATCGATATTTAATAAATACTATGCATCAAGACTAAATTTAAAATAATGATATCGATAACCCTTCATAAGCTATAAGACACAAATAGAAAAAAAAAAGTGTGTCCAAGATGTTTGAATAGCTTTTTTTTATTATTTTTTCTCATCAATATCAATTTGTTATAAAAAAAACAAATATTATACATATTAGCATAGATAATAGAATAATAAATCAATCATAAAAAGATATACTAATTTTTTATATAAAAAATTAAATACGAAAAAAATCATGGGACCGTAATCCAATTGAAACTTCTACTATCACCAATAATGATAACAAGTTTACAATAAATCTTCTCTAGAATAATTAGATAATCATAATATATCAATAATACATATTGGTTTAACAATAATATATCGTCATCACCATCATAAAAGTAAAATTTTAGGTTTCATCATGTAGGTATAACAAAAAAATATCTTAGATAAGATAAACTGTAGATTAACACCGTTAGAATTGTATAATTTGTTGTAAAGATTTTTTACATAAAATTTAAGTCAAAACCGATTAAGTTTAACCACTTAATCATCTAACTTTCTGTCTCCTCTCATCTTCCGTTCGTATTCCACCGTTAGCACACGTCTCTCATGGATCTCTTTTTTTTTTTTAATAAATTAGATTTAGACTCAGCTCAAATCAATCGCTAAAATTAATCGGTCCAAACTCACTCGTCAACCGGCACAAGCCTAAATAGACAGATTAGAATGTATTAGTTATTATCTTAAGATATCAAGGTAGCTATTTGCTTAGTAGAAGATATACCGTCGGAAAACTGGAGCAATCAAATGTTTCAATCTCGCTTACGCCACTAACACCTTCAAGAAGGTTGCTGTAGAAGGTATCCAGATCATGGCCGAGAGGTGTGACCACACCCATGCCAGTCACAACAACCCTCCTCCGTTTCATATGCCTTTTCTTCACTCCAACTTCCTTAGCTGACTCCAAAGCAACTGTCATCGCTGGTCCTGCATTCCACAATATGCAACGAGAACAGCATCACTCGATCACTTCACGACAAGATCCAGGTCTTAACCTGCTGCTATTCAACAAGAACAGAACTAATTTGCATGATCTGGAAATAGAGCAGCCCATCACACAGTAGCTATGCGATAGTTTCCGTGCTTTCCACCGCAATCAAGAAAAGATACCACCAGATGTGATGAAATAAGCCTGATCGAATGCGAAGACCAGACTCTTCGCATTTGATCTATCATGTGAGGAAAACAAAAGAAACAGATCTTAAACCGGGTCTCTTTTCACTATCGATGTTGTTCCTTCGGTTCATTAATGGAAGCGAGATCCTCGTGGACGCAATGTGACGACGATCTTGGAACCAAATCACAGATCTCGTTTTATTAGACGGATACTTGGAACAAAGAAATCGAGATGTGTTGGTATTGAGCTACCGACAAACGAACAAATAAATCAGAAAGGAGAGAGGATTAAAGAGACGGGGTTTTGAAGAATGCACACTACCAGAGGCAGCGGGGCGAGAAAACCGCCGTCGGTTGCCCTCAGGCGACGCGGAGCCAGTGACGTCGGCGCAGGGGTCGAAAGCGAGGCAGAAGCTGACGAGGCCCGGGATCCGGAAGCCGCAGGGAGCGGATATCAGCCGCCGCGTGGTGGAGTCGCGGCCGCCGGCAAGGATCGCCGCCATCCGCCTCGACCCCGGGCGGTCGTGGTCGCACGCGGCGGAGGAGGACGCGCACCCCACCGCGACGAGCCACGTGCGGAGGGGCGAGGCCACCGCCATTGCGGCGAAGGCTCGACCGAGAGGCAGCGAGATCAAGAAAGCGAGAGAGTGAGAGGGGAGCGGTTATATATATATATATATA
>LVTN01000073.1:263186-282258 GCA_001649415.1 Musa itinerans | reverse complement strand
AAAAATATTATAATAGGTTAAAATTATAATAAACAGGCCAAAAGACTCTAAGAGATGAAAAAGAAAATTTAAGGATAATTTGAATATTTTTGAATTAAGAATACTACTTGGGAAAAACTAAAAGAGGGATGACTATTTGACAAATATATGAATATATATATATATATATATATATTAAATGTTGCAGCAATTAGGATCCTCATGGTATTGTTCTTCTAATCATGTGTTAATTATATAACCCAATTCATGTTTTTTCTGTATAAACTAATTTAATCCAAGGTCTATCATATTGAAGTGTACCACCTGTACCGGGCGGTACGTACCGGTCTGATAGATTATCGATACACGGACCATCCGCTACCAGGCGGTACGTACTAATTTCGACTGTAGCACTGTAGCACTGTAACAGTACATTATGGCATTATAGTAATGACTGTAGTACTGCTATAGTGCTCGGTACACTTGGGTGTACCGCTCGGTACACTTGTACTGTACCGAGCCCAGGTCGAAACACTGGTACGGTACGATATTACGAACCTTGATTTAATCTATGTTAATTAGTGGCGATCAAGAAAATTTTTTTGTTTGGTGGCTTTTTTATGTGAGAAGTATTCATTGATTTGGGTTTTTATTGTCCGAACGATTAATTTAAGTACATGACTAAGATAATATTGCTAAGTCTTAGTCCTTTACATTGCTACTAATCCGATCATTAATTATTTGGATTAAGAAGTGGGCTCATCGAACGATGATTCGATGAAGTCTAAATACACACATCACGAGAATTGAAATCCAAGCTTAGTAGAGTATGAGTCGATTAAATAGCTAATCCAAGCTTCTTTATTGTGAGTCTAATTTCTTGATTATATAACTATGGCAGTTTAGTAGTTTCTCGTAAAGATTTATTAACTCTAGAGATATAATATAATGAAGATGATATAATTATTTAAGAAACGAACATAATCGAAAGCACCCCTTGTTTAAAAAAATAAAAGAATGAATTATTCATATTTAATTATCTAATTATAGATGAATTAAAAATAATAATTAATATTGAGAAAAAAGATTCTTATACGTTATCTGACGTAATTTCATAAAATCATTTGATCTGAATATTACATAAATAACGAAGAAACTTATGATTAAAAGATGTAGAGAACGGGGTTTAACAAAGACTAAATACACTTATCACGAGAATTAAATTTCATCGATATATATCCAAATATAATAATAATAGAATATGTTTAGATTAGATAGCTAATCTCGATCAAATAGCTATAATAGCAAAAGATTGAGTTCTAGAGGCACTTGTTTAAAATAAATTATTGATTCTCATAGAAAATTATTGATTCTAGAGGCTCTTGTTTAAAATAAATTAATTAATTAATTAATCATATTTAATTTTATGTTTAGAAGCAAATTCAAAATTAAATAATGATAATTAAGGATTTTTTTTTAAAAAAAAAAAGAAATATTTCCTATGTTGATAATTAATATTTCCTATACAAAGATTATAGCTAATCTATCTTGATTTGGCTTTAGCTATATTACTTTTATATACAAACAAACATTCAAAGATATCAATTGAATGGAAGTAATCTTTGCTTATCCCAAGAAACTTCCATTAAGAGAAGCCAAGGGTGGTTGCCCGGATGGAATTAAATTGGGCACAAATACTTTGGTAAGAGAGAGAGACACACACACACACACACACCAAAAAAAGAGGAGCTTTAATGTAGATGTGATGTGCTTTACGTTAGATTTATTTACAGTTTCTAAAGTCTTGTTTGCATTAAATCGAGGCATGTGTTTCGTATCATCGATCATTATATGTTGTCACATCTTTGGTGAGTCGGAAATGTAGATGTGATGTGATTTATGTTTGATTTATTTACATTTTCTAAAGTCTTGTTCGTAATAGATCGAGGCTTGTGTTTAGTATCATCGATCATTATTTGCCGTCACATCTTTCGACCGTAGAACTCAATTTGGTTGTCAATTTATGTTAGATCAAGTAGGGATACGCAGAAGAAGAACTAATGTTTATTTAATGTTTAAGTTCGAAATTATTTTATATTAAATAATAATAATAATTTGTATTGAGTTATGTTTTTGTTTCTAATGAGACTAAATGAACGTATCTTTGCAGCCTTACAACTAATTGTTTCATCGAGAATATTTTCATCAAATAATTACAAGTTATCAAGGTTTCATGGGAGCCAGTGTACATTATTTCTCATGAAATGTACTCATCGGATGCTCCCTTGTATGTTGATCGAATGTTGGGTAAGCATTAGTGTGACACTTGATAATTCAAGTATCATTTTTCATGTATCAATATCATTCTAACAGAGTAATTCATTTCTTGGATGACGATAAAAAATTATTTTTTTGATTTATTGACTCCAACAATCGGATTGCATGTCATGTCGACTTAAGAGACTTTGATTATCATTCGATAGAGAGATAGAGAGAGACTAGAATCGATATTTAGTAAACACCATAGACCAAGATTAAATTTAAAATAATGATATCAATAACCATTCGTAAGCTATAAGACACAAATAGAAAAAAAAAAGTGTGTCCAACATGTATGAATAGCTTCTTTTTATTTATTTTTCTCAATCAATACCAATTTGTCACCAAAAACAAATATTATACATATTAGCATAAATAGTAAAATCCACTTGAAACTTCTACTATCACCAACAATAATAATAAGTTTATAATAAATCTTCTCCAGAATAATTAGATAATCAGAATATATTAAGAACACATATTGGCTTAACAATAACATATCATCATCACCATAATGGATTTCATAAAAATAAAATTTTAGGTTTCATCAGGTAGGTATAACAAAAAAATATCTTAGATAAGATAAACTGTAGATTGACACCGTTAGGATTATATAACTTGTTGTAAAAAATTTTCACATAAAATTTAAGTCAAAACCGATTAAATTTAACCACTTGATCATCCAGCTTTCTCTCTCCTCTTGTCTTCGATTTGTATTCCACCGTAAGCACACCTATCTAACAGACCACTTCATTTATTTTTTAATAAATTAGATTTAGACTCAGCTAAAATCAATCGATTCAAACCCACTGATCAATCGGTCCAAGCCCACCTATCGACCCAAGAATGAGAAATAGAATGTTAATGTTCACGATAATTATTATAAATTTAAACTATCAAAAATCAAAATCTTTTTACGGTTAAACTAGCTAGAGATTAATTCTACTTTTTCGTACCACTCACTAATATTAATTATTTTTTTAAATATAAATCTAGTGGATGAGATTCGTGTCAATGCGTCGAATATGAGAAAGATCAATATATTAATTTTTATATTAAAAAAAAATGTATAATCACAACATCGCATATCTCACCCCAACTTCAAGTCAGAAAAAAAAGAAGACCAAATAATTCTTTTTAAGCAAGAAGCTGAGACGAGAGTGGGTGAATCAAAGTCAATGGTATCTTCCAGAAGATCTAACAGTAAGTCAACTCTCTATCTCCCTCCGTTGCCTTCTCTATCGAATACATGCCATAAAAAGTATCCCAGAGTTGATTCGGTCCCGCCGCAAAAAATGGCCCATATTCCACATCGCTTCTGGCCACTCCGATTCCATCTTCGTCTTCCCCCGTCGTCGATGCTGGGCGAATCCTCCTCTCGAGACCTTGATAAAGTCGCCTTTTTTTATCGGAAAGATTTGATCTTTGGGCCGTTTGCTTGACCCGCCAGGCATTAAATACGGCGCCGAGGTCGAGGCGGAGGCGGAGGCGGTAGCGGTAGCGGTTGCAACAGCAGCTGCTCCACGAGATTATCGGTTCTAGAATACCCTTCCAACTCTGGATGCCTTCGTGGCGAAGCCTCCAGGGATGAGAGGTCGTAATCTTTGGGCAATTTGATTCGGTCTCGAAGTGGGAATGGATGCGATTATTGCGGCCTGGGTTTTATCTATAACCGGTCTGTAATCTCTGGTGACACGCCCCCACAGCTGTCGTTTCTCCTTTATCAAGTCGATACCTTTGGTCCTCTCTCATCTCTTCTCGTTTGGTTTTACGTGTGTTGTCTAAAGTCGGAAGCTTTTTTTTTCCACACTGAATCATGCCTGCGCCTCTGCTAGCTCGGAAGGGTCGTCACCTGCAGCGTTACGAGAACCAGCTCCGGCTCGTCGCAGGGTATTCGTGGTTCCCTTCTCTCAACTTTTCTTGAAATTTCGGTTCTCGAGATCAAAATCTTGATTTGCTATGTTTCTTTACCTTCTTGCGCTACTCTTGGAGGGTAATTTTGTTGCGAATCGGGAGGAAAGGGAGAGGTGGATGGGAATGGTAGGGAAGAGGGCAATTAGATGTTGTAGGATCCTTTTCTTTTGGCACTTCAGATCTTGATGAGATGAGGTAACAACAATTGGATTCTGTTAGCAACTGTGTCATGATGAGGACTTTACTGACGCCTGTCAAGTGTTTGGTAAATTGTCCTTATGGTGATGTAATTGTTGGAAGCAGGATGGTGGTTCTTTATTAAGAACAGAAGAAGGCAGAAACTTCAAGATTTTGTTTCTCTTTGTACAATTTAAAAAGGATATATGTAAATTAAATCTTGGCACTAGATATCAGTAACAAAAAAATATAATATAATATTTACAAAGGAAAAATGACATGACAATACTAAAGGTTTTTTTGGCCTGTGGTGGCACAGTAATCCTTTTTTCTTTATTCCTCACTCCTTCAGTCTCCCAACTATTTACATGTTTATGCTCAATAAGTTGAGTTTCTTTTTTTAATTTTTTGGTTCATATATAAAACCAACCTCACCACTTGCCACGTCAGTGGGGCATCACCCAATGATCTTGTTCTTATCCCAGATGAGGAGTTCCTATCTGACCTGAAACAGAATAGTACTGACAAATCTAATTGTTTCTTGAGAGTAATACTGCCTTTGTTTATGTTAAATGGATTAATTATAACACAATTCAAGACAACCTTGTATCCAATTTTGATGTAATTTCCATGCCTTAATTATTTTTTAATCTCTTGTCTCATCTGGTGTGATCAGATGCATTCCTTACAAGATTATAGGGAAACCCAACAACCAATCTGGTGATTTGATAAACGGAGTGGAAGTCCTCATGATCAGTTCACCGGGTCGGCATGACTTTGTCTTCCCAAAGGTGAGAACCGCTTGTGAACTACAAATCTCAAGTGTGGCTTGAACAGTTTACTGATCACTAATACTATGATGTAGGGTGGCTGGGAGACAGATGAGACTGTATGTGAAGCAGCATGCCGGGAAGCTCTGGAGGAAGCAGGAGTTAGGGGAATAATAGATGTAAGTATCAGTATCCAAAATTTTATGCTTGATGACAAAAATTTATGCACAACAAAGAAGTCATTCTTTGTTCAAACAACCATATCTTAGTGGAGTTTGGAGGTTTGTTATTGTTTTCTTTTTTGCATTGGATATTATCCTAACTTTGTGCTTTCTATCATTATTTTGATTTCATACCTCAAGAAAAAAGACATGGTCTTCCATGCAAATCTGTCTTTTGCTCAATTGGCGGGGTCCTTATGAAATTAATGTTTGGTCAATACTGACTCAGATAAGAGCTAGTATAGAAAATGAACAACTATTTCACTCGCTGCTAAATGAATCCTGTGTGAGCGAGACCTTTTTTTCTCGATAGGGTTGAAGTTTGTAGATTCCTTATGTGACAAAATTAAGCTCCTCTTTTCTTGCTTTTAATTTCTGCAGCTAGTTGCTGATCTGTGATTTTAAAGTTGGGTTGATGTTGACTCGCCAGTGGCATATATCTAAGCTTCATGCGTCAATTTTTGAAAGAAAAAAAAATGTGTAATTAACGTTCTGGAATATTACTCATTATTAAATCATTCACTGTTATCATACTTATCACGAACAATCACTTTTGGAGCTTCATATATAGTTGATATTTGCCTTACCCACCTACTGTGCATGTGATATGCTTCTCCTGATTCCTGCAACATCTCACATGATCTGTTCCTAGGAATGGCCTTACAATTTCAGCCCCACGGGTCACCTGTTTGAAAGAAATGGCCTTGTCTTTAATCTTCTTTAGAGATTCAGCTCTGTAACTTGGGTGTCGCTTGGATCACAAAAAGAAGAAGCAAATATTATCATACAAGTATGTGGTGAATGCTTCATAACTAGTCTTTTCATATCATTGTCATGGAGGCATCACTGCTTTTATAGCTACTCACCAAATAGACAGATAATGTTGCTGGCTGCAACTTGGATTGGATGACACCATAAATGTCTACAGACTTGAGGTGACATTAGTGTAAAGTCCTAAAACTAGCAACATGAATTCATAATGAGAAATAGAATGTTAATGTTCACGATAATTATTATAAATTTAAACTATCAAAAATCAAAATCTTTTAACGGTTAAACTAGCTAGAGATTAATTCTACGTTTTCGTACCACTCACTAATATTAATTATTTTTTTAAATATAAATCTAGTGGATGAGATTCGTGTCAATGCGTCGAATATGAGAAAGATCAATATATTAATTTTTATATTAAAAAAAAATGTATAATCACAACATCGCATATCTCACCCCAACTTCAAGTCAGAAAAAAAAGAAGACCAAATAATTCTTTTTAAGCAAGAAGCTGAGACGAGAGTGGGTGAATCAAAGTCAATGGTATCTTCCAGAAGATCTAACAGTAAGTCAACTCTCTATCTCCCTCCGTTGCCTTCTCTATCGAATACATGCCATAAAAAGTATCCCAGAGTTGATTCGGTCCCGCCGCAAAAAATGGCCCATATTCCACATCGCTTCTGGCCACTCCGATTCCATCTTCGTCTTCCCCCGTCGTCGATGCTGGGCGAATCCTCCTCTCGAGACCTTGATAAAGTCGCCTTTTTTTATCGGAAAGATTTGATCTTTGGGCCGTTTGCTTGACCCGCCAGGCATTAAATACGGCGCCGAGGTCGAGGCGGAGGCGGAGGCGGTAGCGGTAGCGGTTGCAACAGCAGCTGCTCCACGAGATTATCGGTTCTAGAATACCCTTCCAACTCTGGATGCCTTCGTGGCGAAGCCTCCAGGGATGAGAGGTCGTAATCTTTGGGCAATTTGATTCGGTCTCGAAGTGGGAATGGATGCGATTATTGCGGCCTGGGTTTTATCTATAACCGGTCTGTAATCTCTGGTGACACGCCCCCACAGCTGTCGTTTCTCCTTTATCAAGTCGATACCTTTGGTCCTCTCTCATCTCTTCTCGTTTGGTTTTACGTGTGTTGTCTAAAGTCGGAAGCTTTTTTTTTCCACACTGAATCATGCCTGCGCCTCTGCTAGCTCGGAAGGGTCGTCACCTGCAGCGTTACGAGAACCAGCTCCGGCTCGTCGCAGGGTATTCGTGGTTCCCTTCTCTCAACTTTTCTTGAAATTTCGGTTCTCGAGATCAAAATCTTGATTTGCTATGTTTCTTTACCTTCTTGCGCTACTCTTGGAGGGTAATTTTGTTGCGAATCGGGAGGAAAGGGAGAGGTGGATGGGAATGGTAGGGAAGAGGGCAATTAGATGTTGTAGGATCCTTTTCTTTTGGCACTTCAGATCTTGATGAGATGAGGTAACAACAATTGGATTCTGTTAGCAACTGTGTCATGATGAGGACTTTACTGACGCCTGTCAAGTGTTTGGTAAATTGTCCTTATGGTGATGTAATTGTTGGAAGCAGGATGGTGGTTCTTTATTAAGAACAGAAGAAGGCAGAAACTTCAAGATTTTGTTTCTCTTTGTACAATTTAAAAAGGATATATGTAAATTAAATCTTGGCACTAGATATCAGTAACAAAAAAATATAATATAATATTTACAAAGGAAAAATGACATGACAATACTAAAGGTTTTTTTGGCCTGTGGTGGCACAGTAATCCTTTTTTCTTTATTCCTCACTCCTTCAGTCTCCCAACTATTTACATGTTTATGCTCAATAAGTTGAGTTTCTTTTTTTAATTTTTTGGTTCATATATAAAACCAACCTCACCACTTGCCACGTCAGTGGGGCATCACCCAATGATCTTGTTCTTATCCCAGATGAGGAGTTCCTATCTGACCTGAAACAGAATAGTACTGACAAATCTAATTGTTTCTTGAGAGTAATACTGCCTTTGTTTATGTTAAATGGATTAATTATAACACAATTCAAGACAACCTTGTATCCAATTTTGATGTAATTTCCATGCCTTAATTATTTTTTAATCTCTTGTCTCATCTGGTGTGATCAGATGCATTCCTTACAAGATTATAGGGAAACCCAACAACCAATCTGGTGATTTGATAAACGGAGTGGAAGTCCTCATGATCAGTTCACCGGGTCGGCATGACTTTGTCTTCCCAAAGGTGAGAACCGCTTGTGAACTACAAATCTCAAGTGTGGCTTGAACAGTTTACTGATCACTAATACTATGATGTAGGGTGGCTGGGAGACAGATGAGACTGTATGTGAAGCAGCATGCCGGGAAGCTCTGGAGGAAGCAGGAGTTAGGGGAATAATAGATGTAAGTATCAGTATCCAAAATTTTATGCTTGATGACAAAAATTTATGCACAACAAAGAAGTCATTCTTTGTTCAAACAACCATATCTTAGTGGAGTTTGGAGGTTTGTTATTGTTTTCTTTTTTGCATTGGATATTATCCTAACTTTGTGCTTTCTATCATTATTTTGATTTCATACCTCAAGAAAAAAGACATGGTCTTCCATGCAAATCTGTCTTTTGCTCAATTGGCGGGGTCCTTATGAAATTAATGTTTGGTCAATACTGACTCAGATAAGAGCTAGTATAGAAAATGAACAACTATTTCACTCGCTGCTAAATGAATCCTGTGTGAGCGAGACCTTTTTTTCTCGATAGGGTTGAAGTTTGTAGATTCCTTATGTGACAAAATTAAGCTCCTCTTTTCTTGCTTTTAATTTCTGCAGCTAGTTGCTGATCTGTGATTTTAAAGTTGGGTTGATGTTGACTCGCTAGTGGCATATATCTAAGCTTCATGCGTCAATTTTTGAAAGAAAAAAAAATGTGTAATTAACGTTCTGGAATATTACTCATTATTAAATCATTCACTGTTATCATACTTATCACGAACAATCACTTTTGGAGCTTCATATATAGTTGATATTTGCCTTACCCACCTACTGTGCATGTGATATGCTTCTCCTGATTCCTGCAACATCTCACATGATCTGTTCCTAGGAATGGCCTTACAATTTCAGCCCCACGGGTCACCTGTTTGAAAGAAATGGCCTTGTCTTTAATCTTCTTTAGAGATTCAGCTCTGTAACTTGGGTGTCGCTTGGATCACAAAAAGAAGAAGCAAATATTATCATACAAGTATGTGGTGAATGCTTCATAACTAGTCTTTTCATATCATTGTCATGGAGGCATCACTGCTTTTATAGCTACTCACCAAATAGACAGATAATGTTGCTGGCTGCAACTTGGATTGGATGACACCATAAATGTCTACAGACTTGAGGTGACATTAGTGTAAAGTCCTAAAACTAGCAACATGAATTCATTGGAAGGATCAAAGATGAGGGGAAAAGAATAAAACCCATGCACTGCCATCTCTCTCACTGCATCACCTTTGCTTGTATATAAACCCTTCACCATGCAAACCCTCCACCACCTCAGCCTCGACATCCACACATCGTCCGATGGGCTTCTCCTTTTTCTTCTCCTCCTCTTCCTCCTCCTCTGCCATTCCAGCCTCTGAACCCACTCAGGAGAAGAGAAGCAAACGCAGGCCGCAGCAAGACAACAACAGCAACGACGCCGGTGGCGGTGGCATGAGGTACCTCGGCGTGCGGCGCCGGCCGTGGGGCCGGTACGCGGCGGAGATACGCGACCCGGCGACGAAGGACCGCCACTGGCTGGGCACGTTCGACACGGCGGAGGAGGCGGCCGTGGCGTACGACCGCGCCGCACGCACCTTTCGCGGCGCCCGAGCGCGCACCAACTTCGCGTACCCCGACCTCCCGCCGGGCTCCTCGCTCACTCCCTTCCTCTCCCCCGACCTCCAGCCCCCGCCCTCCTCCTTCCTCCTGTCCCCGCCGCCGCCTCTGCAGGGCTCCGGACACCCCCCGGCCATGTTTCCCGCCCTGGGATGTCAGGCCGACTACAACCCTATCTCGGACAATGCAATGCCATACGATGGGGCTGACTACTACTACCACCAGCAGCAGCAGGACGGGATACAATACGCGGCCTCGACGCTGCCGCCATCTCCGCCGCCGGTTCCAGCGGTGGCGTCTCCATGGGAGTCGGTGTCTGCTCCGGCGGCGGGCGAGGATGACCTATCGGCCGTGTGGTGCGACGCGGAGGAGTTCAGCGTGCAGGGCACCACGGCCTCGCACGGGATCTTCTTCGAGGAAGGTTACGTGCACAGCCCCCTGTTCGGGCCGATGCCGGCGGTGGACGACGCCGCCGCCGACGGGTTCCAGCTCGGTGGATCGTCTTCCTCCTCCTACTACTACTGACGAGCAAGGCTCCAGTTTGGGTGCGCGCCCGCCCTCCCGCCCGCCAGCCGGTGGACGTGGCGTTTTCTTATTGGTTCGGGTCTTCTTTGTCTCTGCTCTCCTCCGGAGATCAGCTTGGGATTTCAAGTCTCTTCTTCTCCTTCCATTAAACCTTTTGTCAAAAGCTTCTCATATTTCTAGTTTGTATGTAACGATGCTTTTTGTCGTCTCTCTCGAGTGACTCGCACTTACTCCGTGGCTACGTATGAGCGCAGAGGTTTCTGTTCGTAATGAATCGGAGAAGATTCACAAGAGTGGAGAGTGGAGAGTGGAGAGTGGCAGAGCAGATGTGTGGTGGACTCGACCGACAAAAGAATATCTAAGCACTCCTCGCATGTTTTCTCCCTCGCTCTTAAGCAGCAACTCATGGACATCTGCTTTGGGCCATCGAGAAGGCTTCAGCTCCAACCAGCTTTCCGGCAGCCCATTCGATTCTCCTCCTCGCCCTTACGACATGCAATCCACGACGACGCGAGCGATGCTTTTTGTCCGGGTTTACTTCAAACAGATTCCTTGCCCACCGTGATTTCCACCACCTGTTCGATCGATGTCCTTTGTCGACGCACCATCCCGTTGACTCCCCCCCACACCAAAAAAAGAACACCAAACGGCGCATCTGTATCAGTTTTCAACGATAAGCATACGAGATTAAAATAAAAAGGGTCGAGAGAGAAAGAACGGCAGGTTGGGCTCCCGAAGAGCATCGACATCAGATTCCAAACTCTCCCAGCAGAGTCCAGAGAAGCACAACGGGCATTCACATACAAGTCCAAGCGACGTCCAAATCCAGGAAGTAGGCACCATGAGAGTGCTGATGAGCTTGTAACTTGGTTCTTCCTGTGAGAGCTATCGGGAGATCTGATGCCGAGCTTCTTGCTACTGGAGGCCGGTAACATCGCACTCCTTAGTTTCCTTGCGGCGTTTGCTGGTATCCGATTCCTTGCCCTCGCCTTTTGTTAATTGGTGTTTCAAACGTCACCTCTGGCCAGTATAGCTTGGACGTTGGCTCGCCACTCCACTCCACTCCCTACAAATAGGGTGTTGGGTCCTCTCGAGTTACTTCATCGAGTGATACAGAGTGCGGCAATGGCGAACCAGCCGCCGACCGCACGTCCCTGGCTGCGCCGACTTGCGTCGCAGACCCGAGTGGAGCCACAGCCGGCACCGCCCCCTCGAGGGCCGCCGATCCGCCAAGCCTCGCTCGCTCTTGGTAGGGCAGGTCTGTTGCCTACGCAAGCTCCAACACTGCCAGCACCGGCCCAAACCCAACCACCGCCACCAATCCGGACTCAGGAAACACCACGGCCTGCATTGACAACCACCAACGGTGCCGCCGCCATATCTGCGGTACCGACACCACAGTCGGTGTCGTCACAGCAAACCCTGCATTCCTCCCCAACTCCTCCGCAGTCTCCTATGGTAATCAAGGCTTCATCCCCAACGCCACCTCGATCCCCCAGGACTAACTCGACGCAGCCTCCTGCTACTCCGGCGCCACATCCAGCGCCTGAACCTATGCGGCCAAAGGTCGCTGTCGAGCAAGGCAATGCCGACACAAGAGGCGCCGGCAATGGTGCAGGGAATAGCCGCAACAGTAATCACAGCAACTCCATGCACGACAACATGAAAGGACGAGCTGCTTCCCCAAAGACAGACGAGAAGAGTTCAGCGACAGGGAACGGCAGCGCAGGGAAGTCAGCTACCAAGAAGGAGAACGAGAACGAGAACGAGAACGAGACGAAGGGCATTACCATTGCAGGGTACAACGTGGGCGCCTACATGGATCTAGGCTCTTCCCACGGCCGTCAGATCGGAAAGCAGCAGCTTCATCACGCGAAAGGTGAGTCTCAGGCCGAGGACGCGAACGACACCGAAGGGAAGACGACGAAGACAGCAAGCAAGCGGAAGCCAATGATCTTGCCGGTGAACAGCAACGTGCAGAGTGTCAACAATTCATTGCTCTTCAACGCCTCCTGCGCCCAGGGCAGCCCCGGCGTGCACATTAACATCAACCTCATTAGGAGGCGCCACCCCGCAGACAGCAACGCCTCCACCCAAAAGAGCCATCCATCTCTGCGCTGAGATTTCGAACATGGAGTCGCCCCTGCATCTGGTTGATGCGATTATTGCGGCCTGGGTTTTATCTATAACCGGTCTGTAATCTCTGGTGACACGCCCCCACAGCTGTCGTTTCTCCTTTATCAAGTCGATACCTTTGGTCCTCTCTCATCTCTTCTCGTTTGGTTTTACGTGTGTTGTCTAAAGTCGGAAGCTTTTTTTTTTCCACACTGAATCATGCCTGCGCCTCTGCTAGCTCGGAAGGGTCGTCACCTGCAGCGTTACGAGAACCAGCTCCGGCTCGTCGCAGGGTATTCGTGGTTCCCTTCTCTCAACTTTTCTTGAAATTTCGGTTCTTGAGATCAAAATCTTGATTTGCTATGTTTCTTTACCTTCTTGCGCTACTCTTGGAGGGTAATTTTGTTGCGAATCGGGAGGAAAGGGAGAGGTGGATGGGAATGGTAGGGAAGAGGGCAATTAGATGTTGTAGGATCCTTTTCTTTTGGCACTTCAGATCTTGATGAGATGAGGTAACAACAATTGGATTCTGTTAGCAACTGTGTCATGATGAGGACTTTACTGACGCCTGTCAAGTGTTTGGTAAATTGTCCTTATGGTGATGTAATTGTTGGAAGCAGGATGGTGGTTCTTTATTAAGAACAGAAGAAGGCAGAAACTTCAAGATTTTGTTTCTCTTTGTACAATTTAAAAAGGATATATGTAAATTAAATCTTGGCACTAGATATCAGTAACAAAAAAATATAATATAATATTTACAAAGGAAAAATGACATGACAATACTAAAGGTTTTTTTGGCCTGTGGTGGCACAGTAATCCTTTTTTCTTTATTCCTCACTCCTTCAGTCTCCCAACTATTTACATGTTTATGCTCAATAAGTTGAGTTTCTTTTTTTAATTTTTTGGTTCATATATAAAACCAACCTCACCACTTGCCACGTCAGTGGGGCATCACCCAATGATCTTGTTCTTATCCCAGATGAGGAGTTCCTATCTGACCTGAAACAGAATAGTACTGACAAATCTAATTGTTTCTTGAGAGTAATACTGCCTTTGTTTATGTTAAATGGATTAATTATAACACAATTCAAGACAACCTTGTATCCAATTTTGATGTAATTTCCATGCCTTAATTATTTTTTAATCTCTTGTCTCATCTGGTGTGATCAGATGCATTCCTTACAAGATTATAGGGAAACCCAACAACCAATCTGGTGATTTGATAAACGGAGTGGAAGTCCTCATGATCAGTTCACCGGGTCGGCATGACTTTGTCTTCCCAAAGGTGAGAACCGCTTGTGAACTACAAATCTCAAGTGTGGCTTGAACAGTTTACTGATCACTAATACTATGATGTAGGGTGGCTGGGAGACAGATGAGACTGTATGTGAAGCAGCATGCCGGGAAGCTCTGGAGGAAGCAGGAGTTAGGGGAATAATAGATGTAAGTATCAGTATCCAAAATTTTATGCTTGATGACAAAAATTTATGCACAACAAAGAAGTCATTCTTTGTTCAAACAACCATATCTTAGTGGAGTTTGGAGGTTTGTTATTGTTTTCTTTTTTGCATTGGATATTATCCTAACTTTGTGCTTTCTATCATTATTTTGATTTCATACCTCAAGAAAAAAGACATGGTCTTCCATGCAAATCTGTCTTTTGCTCAATTGGCGGGGTCCTTATGAAATTAATGTTTGGTCAATACTGACTCAGATAAGAGCTAGTATAGAAAATGAACAACTATTTCACTCGCTGCTAAATGAATCCTGTGTGAGCGAGACCTTTTTTTCTCGATAGGGTTGAAGTTTGTAGATTCCTTATGTGACAAAATTAAGCTCCTCTTTTCTTGCTTTTAATTTCTGCAGCTAGTTGCTGATCTGTGATTTTAAAGTTGGGTTGATGTTGACTCGCTAGTGGCATATATCTAAGCTTCATGCGTCAATTTTTGAAAGAAAAAAAAATGTGTAATTAACGTTCTGGAATATTACTCATTATTAAATCATTCACTGTTATCATACTTATCACGAACAATCACTTTTGGAGCTTCATATATAGTTGATATTTGCCTTACCCATAGTGGCATATATCTAAGCTTCATGCGTCAATTTTTGAAAGAAAAAAAAATGTGTAATTAACGTTCTGGAATATTACTCATTATTAAATCATTCACTGTTATCATACTTATCACGAACAATCACTTTTGGAGCTTCATATATAGTTGATATTTGCCTTACCCACCTACTGTGCATGTGATATGCTTCTCCTGATTCCTGCAACATCTCACATGATCTGTTCCTAGGAATGGCCTTACAATTTCAGCCCCACGGGTCACCTGTTTGAAAGAAATGGCCTTGTCTTTAATCTTCTTTAGAGATTCAGCTCTGTAACTTGGGTGTCGCTTGGATCACAAAAAGAAGAAGCAAATATTATCATACAAGTATGTGGTGAATGCTTCATAACTAGTCTTTTCATATCATTGTCATGGAGGCATCACTGCTTTTATAGCTACTCACCAAATAGACAGATAATGTTGCTGGCTGCAACTTGGATTGGATGACACCATAAATGTCTACAGACTTGAGGTGACATTAGTGTAAAGTCCTAAAACTAGCAACATGAATTCATTGGAAGGATCAAAGATGAGGGGAAAAGAATAAAACCCATGCACTGACCAAATATAAAGTATCCAATCATTTACATAATTTAACAAGAATCCTTGTTCTTATCTCTAACACAAAAAAAATCCTACTTTGTGTTTCTTCATGAAAGCTAGTCCAAACAGAACAGATGTTTTCTATGCCCCCTCAGTGCAATCAGTGCTAATTATTATCTACTTCTCCCTTTCTTTCTCTCTCTTAAAAGTGTTGTGTTGATCCATGTTTAGGAAATCGAGCTAGGTAATTGGGTGTTTAGAAGCAAGAGCAGCCAAGGTACTTGCAGCCAGGAAGGAGGTTGCAGAGGTCACATCTTTGCCTTGGAGGTCACTGAGGAACTTGACTACTGGCCCGAGCAGAAAATGCATGGCAGGAAATGGGTCGGTATCTGCTAGTACTTCATTTCACATAGTAGGCAAATCAACTGCAAATTTTGAGATGCTTTTGATCTTTATTCCTAACACTATTGGCTGGTCCTAAAACAGGTGGCACTGGAAGAAGCATATGCACTCTGTCGGTATGATTGGATGCGCGAAGCCCTCGACTTGTTCAGGATCTACCTCTTTAGCAAGCCTGTGCCACCTGTGTCTGGGTTATACGAGCCACCAAAGTTCGGCATCTCGACTTCAGCTGAGCGGGCCATTGCATCATGCTGATGCTTTCATGCCGCCTTCGATGAGCCTGTTTGTAAAGCCAGTTTATGGTTTGTTCTCTCACCTTCTGTCGATGAGGTTGAATGTTAATGATCTAACTTGTATAGTTTCTTGTCCTGTCTTTCTCATGACAACATCAGCTGGGTTGTTAATATCAGAGTTTGCTACATGAACTCTTGTCCTGTAGATTTGCTGAGTCAGAAGAAGCTTGATCAGTCCACTTGCTGTAATCGAAATGGTTTATAACACACATTTTCATATCATTCCACTGTTCACTTTTACATTTTGTTTTAAAGATCTTATGGACTCTCATTCTGTCCCGGTTTGCTTTGTGCTTCATTTCATCAGGGCATAATAAGCCCTGAGAGAAGATGAATTCTCGACTTTGGATCTTAATCTACTTTGAAACACATCCTGTCTATTACCTTGTCTAGATTTCTCTGGCTATTTCCATCCAGTTGTGTATGCATAACTTGTTCTTTTTAACAGAATTCTGACACATCCAAAACCCTACATTGAAGGTCTATATGCCAACTGGAAATCAAGTAGCATGATATACACACAATTTTCTTAGAAAGAAAGGATTGACTTCACCTTGGTCAGTGTCAAACAACCAAGGGCTGTGCCAGAGTAGTGAAATAAAGGTTTAAACCTAAGTGACACACAGACCATGTTGCAAAGATGTAGGGTTAAAAAATCAGATAAATTATTGTCTGCATTACATGTAGTAGCATATTACAACTTGAAAGCCTGTCACATGTCTAGACCTAAACAATTTACTCTCTATCACAAAGTTAGGATCATCTTTCATCTCAGTGGAAGAGTGACTGTTCAAGTATAGTACACTTAATAGCATATCAGACTCTGCAGTAGTGAATACTGTTTGCAGCATTTCATTGGCCTATTCTTGGATTCTTAAAGAGCAACCTTGTCCTTTTCCTGTTATACCTGACCATTACAATATGATGTGCCATGTGATTTCTCACTCTCTGAAACTGCTAATTGTTGGAGACTGTCAATACTGCTAGAGTAATTCTACATATAAAAGCTAACAATCCATATACAGAAGAACATTCAAATGGAGTTGTTTGACTGTTCTCTATTAAAAAGTAGAAGTCTCTGTTAGCTCTTCTTTAGATCTAAAAACTTAAGCTTGTGTTTCTTATATAGATATTAGTGAAAAGGTTACTGACTTAAGAAGCTATATGACAGAGTAGGCATCTATGCTTACTCTGTGATGCTCATCCTTGCCATTAATTTGCATAAACCAATCTGAAGATATAAAAATTATGGAAATGTTTGATCAAACTTCCTAGAACTCATAACATTCTGCAGCAATAGTAAATGTGTGCAGTATGACCATGTAGCTTATGGCATTTTGCAGTTTCTAGATAGCTTTCCACCTTGACCTTGGATTAGGATTAGAAAGAGGATTGGTCTTGTGAGAAGGATATACTGAAACCTCTTGCTATCAGACAATGGGTTGGTGTTTACCCAACTCTATTGTATGTGTATATGTAAGGGTGAAAAGTTTGTAGTGGGTGAGTCATCTGATCACTAGAGAATAAGTTCTCCACCCTTCACATGCACACCAACAGATCTTTTGACTCCCTGAGGCTTCCATGGGACCTGCAACACCAAATATAGGACAGCAAACTAAACACTCCACACCTCTGAGAGTGAAAAGATTGAAGGAACCTTTGGCTTTGGAAAGGTGTTTTGGGTTGTGGAGCTTATCATTGGTTCTTTCTCAATCTGCTAGCACATGGATTGGCAATGATAAGCCTTTCATACCTCACTTAAACAAATGTGTGTGTGATTTGGAACATGATCTGTATCTGAACTCCCATGGATTTAGATTCTGAACATTAAATTATTAGCAATGCATTAAATCATGCATTCTCTGTTTTGTAATGCATCTTTTTGTGTCTCTCCATGGCAAGACCATGAGTGGATGGTCACATCAATTCAGGAGAGAATGTTTTTGGACTGAGAGAGTGTATTACATGAATCCATGGAAGAGAGAGAGATGACAAGAGTAAAGGCCATCATAGTTGCTGCAAGATACACTGAACTCATGGTTGGCTTCTGGTGAGCTCTCAAGAAACTTCTCTTTCATGAATGCAGGGCAAGAAGAGGCAGTTGCAGACTGCAAAATATTCAAAGCTGTGGCATCTAATCATTTCATGTGATGGCAATGGTTGTGGAGGGAGGAGGGGCTTCTCCTCATCATTAGCAAACTCCATGCCATCAGAGAATGATCATAAAGGCATATATGAATGCATAGGGACCATCACTTGGCTCTTTAATGCCAACCTGAGTCCATATTCTTTTCACTTCTAGATTGCATCTGATTTGTTTTCATTTTCTTTAATCTATCAGCATGTGGCTTGTGACTCTCTAAAACCTTACTCTCAACAATCAATCCAATCCTAAGGAGAAAGTTTGATGGAAAAAAAAAACATTCAAGTGGCAAGTGATTAGTTTTCAAGCTGCGGACGATGATGTCTAATTGGTCATAAATCCATGCCATGACTCATTAAGAACTAGATCATCAAGGTGATCCGTTATCCTCAAAACAAGTTCGACGATATCTTCAATATTAGTATCGTGACCGTGCTAATAATACTATTTTGATGCTCAAGTTAATACAAAATTCCAAGTGAAAATTGAAAGAAATGTTTTGAATATTGAGTCAGAAATTAAAAAATATATATATTCTAACTTCAAATGTTGATCACTGATTAATCATTTAAAATAACATATATTTTCTTTTAGCATAAAATAGATTATCAGCATGAGTTACCAAGTAAAATGAAGTTTAGAAGGTGTATGGATAAGAAAAACCACATAAATTGAGAAAACCTCAAGATGATCATAAAAGGGATGGTCAGATGTAATCCATGTTTACTAACTTGAGTCCACATTGCCTCCTTTCCACCACTCCCAATCATTAGATTTATGTTTCTTGAAGCCCACTTCAGATCATTAGATTGATCATGTGTGGCCCCCCCACCCCCTCCCCTTATTAGATTGATCATTAGATTGATCATGTGTGGCCCCCCCACCCCCTCCCCTTATTAGATTGATCATTAGATTGATCATGTGTGGCCCCC
>LVTN01000073.1:199372-262961 GCA_001649415.1 Musa itinerans | reverse complement strand
CCATCTCTCTCACTGCATCACCTTTGCTTGTATATAAACCCTTCACCATGCAAACCCTCCACCACCTCAGCCTCGACATCCACACATCGTCCGATGGGCTTCTCCTTTTTCTTCTCCTCCTCTTCCTCCTCCTCTGCCATTCCAGCCTCTGAACCCACTCAGGAGAAGAGAAGCAAACGCAGGCCGCAGCAAGACAACAACAGCAACGACGCCGGTGGCGGTGGCATGAGGTACCTCGGCGTGCGGCGCCGGCCGTGGGGCCGGTACGCGGCGGAGATACGCGACCCGGCGACGAAGGACCGCCACTGGCTGGGCACGTTCGACACGGCGGAGGAGGCGGCCGTGGCGTACGACCGCGCCGCACGCACCTTTCGCGGCGCCCGAGCGCGCACCAACTTCGCGTACCCCGACCTCCCGCCGGGCTCCTCGCTCACTCCCTTCCTCTCCCCCGACCTCCAGCCCCCGCCCTCCTCCTTCCTCCTGTCCCCGCCGCCGCCTCTGCAGGGCTCCGGACACCCCCCGGCCATGTTTCCCGCCCTGGGATGTCAGGCCGACTACAACCCTATCTCGGACAATGCAATGCCATACGATGGGGCTGACTACTACTACCACCAGCAGCAGCAGGACGGGATACAATACGCGGCCTCGACGCTGCCGCCATCTCCGCCGCCGGTTCCAGCGGTGGCGTCTCCATGGGAGTCGGTGTCTGCTCCGGCGGCGGGCGAGGATGACCTATCGGCCGTGTGGTGCGACGCGGAGGAGTTCAGCGTGCAGGGCACCACGGCCTCGCACGGGATCTTCTTCGAGGAAGGTTACGTGCACAGCCCCCTGTTCGGGCCGATGCCGGCGGTGGACGACGCCGCCGCCGACGGGTTCCAGCTCGGTGGATCGTCTTCCTCCTCCTACTACTACTGACGAGCAAGGCTCCAGTTTGGGTGCGCGCCCGCCCTCCCGCCCGCCAGCCGGTGGACGTGGCGTTTTCTTATTGGTTCGGGTCTTCTTTGTCTCTGCTCTCCTCCGGAGATCAGCTTGGGATTTCAAGTCTCTTCTTCTCCTTCCATTAAACCTTTTGTCAAAAGCTTCTCATATTTCTAGTTTGTATGTAACGATGCTTTTTGTCGTCTCTCTCGAGTGACTCGCACTTACTCCGTGGCTACGTATGAGCGCAGAGGTTTCTGTTCGTAATGAATCGGAGAAGATTCACAAGAGTGGAGAGTGGAGAGTGGAGAGTGGCAGAGCAGATGTGTGGTGGACTCGACCGACAAAAGAATATCTAAGCACTCCTCGCATGTTTTCTCCCTCGCTCTTAAGCAGCAACTCATGGACATCTGCTTTGGGCCATCGAGAAGGCTTCAGCTCCAACCAGCTTTCCGGCAGCCCATTCGATTCTCCTCCTCGCCCTTACGACATGCAATCCACGACGACGCGAGCGATGCTTTTTGTCCGGGTTTACTTCAAACAGATTCCTTGCCCACCGTGATTTCCACCACCTGTTCGATCGATGTCCTTTGTCGACGCACCATCCCGTTGACTCCCCCCCACACCAAAAAAAGAACACCAAACGGCGCATCTGTATCAGTTTTCAACGATAAGCATACGAGATTAAAATAAAAAGGGTCGAGAGAGAAAGAACGGCAGGTTGGGCTCCCGAAGAGCATCGACATCAGATTCCAAACTCTCCCAGCAGAGTCCAGAGAAGCACAACGGGCATTCACATACAAGTCCAAGCGACGTCCAAATCCAGGAAGTAGGCACCATGAGAGTGCTGATGAGCTTGTAACTTGGTTCTTCCTGTGAGAGCTATCGGGAGATCTGATGCCGAGCTTCTTGCTACTGGAGGCCGGTAACATCGCACTCCTTAGTTTCCTTGCGGCGTTTGCTGGTATCCGATTCCTTGCCCTCGCCTTTTGTTAATTGGTGTTTCAAACGTCACCTCTGGCCAGTATAGCTTGGACGTTGGCTCGCCACTCCACTCCACTCCCTACAAATAGGGTGTTGGGTCCTCTCGAGTTACTTCATCGAGTGATACAGAGTGCGGCAATGGCGAACCAGCCGCCGACCGCACGTCCCTGGCTGCGCCGACTTGCGTCGCAGACCCGAGTGGAGCCACAGCCGGCACCGCCCCCTCGAGGGCCGCCGATCCGCCAAGCCTCGCTCGCTCTTGGTAGGGCAGGTCTGTTGCCTACGCAAGCTCCAACACTGCCAGCACCGGCCCAAACCCAACCACCGCCACCAATCCGGACTCAGGAAACACCACGGCCTGCATTGACAACCACCAACGGTGCCGCCGCCATATCTGCGGTACCGACACCACAGTCGGTGTCGTCACAGCAAACCCTGCATTCCTCCCCAACTCCTCCGCAGTCTCCTATGGTAATCAAGGCTTCATCCCCAACGCCACCTCGATCCCCCAGGACTAACTCGACGCAGCCTCCTGCTACTCCGGCGCCACATCCAGCGCCTGAACCTATGCGGCCAAAGGTCGCTGTCGAGCAAGGCAATGCCGACACAAGAGGCGCCGGCAATGGTGCAGGGAATAGCCGCAACAGTAATCACAGCAACTCCATGCACGACAACATGAAAGGACGAGCTGCTTCCCCAAAGACAGACGAGAAGAGTTCAGCGACAGGGAACGGCAGCGCAGGGAAGTCAGCTACCAAGAAGGAGAACGAGAACGAGAACGAGAACGAGACGAAGGGCATTACCATTGCAGGGTACAACGTGGGCGCCTACATGGATCTAGGCTCTTCCCACGGCCGTCAGATCGGAAAGCAGCAGCTTCATCACGCGAAAGGTGAGTCTCAGGCCGAGGACGCGAACGACACCGAAGGGAAGACGACGAAGACAGCAAGCAAGCGGAAGCCAATGATCTTGCCGGTGAACAGCAACGTGCAGAGTGTCAACAATTCATTGCTCTTCAACGCCTCCTGCGCCCAGGGCAGCCCCGGCGTGCACATTAACATCAACCTCATTAGGAGGCGCCACCCCGCAGACAGCAACTCCTCCACCCAAAAGAACCATCCATCTCTGCGCTGAGATTTCGAACATGGAGTCGCTCCTGCATCTGGTCATACATGAGAAAAGCCTTCGCTTTGTACTCGAAATTGCTAGTGGTGTGGTTCTCTTTTCTACAATAATAAATGAGATATTTTGATCTAATACAGTGAATACGGCCTTCCTGGAATATTTGGTTCAAAAAGAGTCAGTATTCGACATGTATCGCCTGCAGCTTGGACACCTTTCTGGGGTTATACATGCAATCTGTAGCTAAGTTGGCTTCTTACCAGGACGTAGGAATAATGCCAGTGGAAGTAGCAGGACTGATGCAGAAACACGCTTCATAGCCCTGCAGTGCAAATGAAATCATCAGAGCAACAGAAGCAACGACAGGGAAGGTTGGTGACTTACTGTTGTGTCTCTCATGCCTGGAAGCGTTTGCTTGCAGTGATCAATGAAATCCTCACCAAATTCAATCCAACGTCCATCTTGGGCGGTAGCTGTTCTGCAAGAAATGAGTTGAAGTTTACACACAGACCCACAACTAACATCATGCACATGGATTGGCAATGATAAGCCTTTCATACCTCACTTAAACAAATGTGTGTGTGATTTGGAACATGATCTGTATCTGAACTCCCATGGATTTAGATTCTGAACATTAAATTATTAGCAATGCATTAAATCATGCATTCTCTGTTTTGTAATGCATCTTTTTGTGTCTCTCCATGGCAAGACCATGAGTGGATGGTCACATCAATTCAGGAGAGAATGTTTTTGGACTGAGAGAGTGTATTACATGAATCCATGGAAGAGAGAGAGATGACAAGAGTAAAGGCCATCATAGTTGCTGCAAGATACACTGAACTCATGGTTGGCTTCTGGTGAGCTCTCAAGAAACTTCTCTTTCATGAATGCAGGGCAAGAAGAGGCAGTTGCAGACTGCAAAATATTCAAAGCTGTGGCATCTAATCATTTCATGTGATGGCAATGGTTGTGGAGGGAGGAGGGGCTTCTCCTCATCATTAGCAAACTCCATGCCATCAGAGAATGATCATAAAGGCATATATGAATGCATAGGGACCATCACTTGGCTCTTTAATGCCAACCTGAGTCCATATTCTTTTCACTTCTAGATTGCATCTGATTTGTTTTCATTTTCTTTAATCTATCAGCATGTGGCTTGTGACTCTCTAAAACCTTACTCTCAACAATCAATCCAATCCTAAGGAGAAAGTTTGATGGAAAAAAAAAACATTCAAGTGGCAAGTGATTAGTTTTCAAGCTGCGGACGATGATGTCTAATTGGTCAAATTAAATCTTGGCACTAGATATCAGTAACAAAAAAATATAATATAATATTTACAAAGGAAAAATGACATGACAATACTAAAGGTTTTTTTGGCCTGTGGTGGCACAGTAATCCTTTTTTCTTTATTCCTCACTCCTTCAGTCTCCCAACTATTTACATGTTTATGCTCAATAAGTTGAGTTTCTTTTTTTAATTTTTTGGTTCATATATAAAACCAACCTCACCACTTGCCACGTCAGTGGGGCATCACCCAATGATCTTGTTCTTATCCCAGATGAGGAGTTCCTATCTGACCTGAAACAGAATAGTACTGACAAATCTAATTGTTTCTTGAGAGTAATACTGCCTTTGTTTATGTTAAATGGATTAATTATAACACAATTCAAGACAACCTTGTATCCAATTTTGATGTAATTTCCATGCCTTAATTATTTTTTAATCTCTTGTCTCATCTGGTGTGATCAGATGCATTCCTTACAAGATTATAGGGAAACCCAACAACCAATCTGGTGATTTGATAAACGGAGTGGAAGTCCTCATGATCAGTTCACCGGGTCGGCATGACTTTGTCTTCCCAAAGGTGAGAACCGCTTGTGAACTACAAATCTCAAGTGTGGCTTGAACAGTTTACTGATCACTAATACTATGATGTAGGGTGGCTGGGAGACAGATGAGACTGTATGTGAAGCAGCATGCCGGGAAGCTCTGGAGGAAGCAGGAGTTAGGGGAATAATAGATGTAAGTATCAGTATCCAAAATTTTATGCTTGATGACAAAAATTTATGCACAACAAAGAAGTCATTCTTTGTTCAAACAACCATATCTTAGTGGAGTTTGGAGGTTTGTTATTGTTTTCTTTTTTGCATTGGATATTATCCTAACTTTGTGCTTTCTATCATTATTTTGATTTCATACCTCAAGAAAAAAGACATGGTCTTCCATGCAAATCTGTCTTTTGCTCAATTGGCGGGGTCCTTATGAAATTAATGTTTGGTCAATACTGACTCAGATAAGAGCTAGTATAGAAAATGAACAACTATTTCACTCGCTGCTAAATGAATCCTGTGTGAGCGAGACCTTTTTTTCTCGATAGGGTTGAAGTTTGTAGATTCCTTATGTGACAAAATTAAGCTCCTCTTTTCTTGCTTTTAATTTCTGCAGCTAGTTGCTGATCTGTGATTTTAAAGTTGGGTTGATGTTGACTCGCCAGTGGCATATATCTAAGCTTCATGCGTCAATTTTTGAAAGAAAAAAAAATGTGTAATTAACGTTCTGGAATATTACTCATTATTAAATCATTCACTGTTATCATACTTATCACGAACAATCACTTTTGGAGCTTCATATATAGTTGATATTTGCCTTACCCACCTACTGTGCATGTGATATGCTTCTCCTGATTCCTGCAACATCTCACATGATCTGTTCCTAGGAATGGCCTTACAATTTCAGCCCCACGGGTCACCTGTTTGAAAGAAATGGCCTTGTCTTTAATCTTCTTTAGAGATTCAGCTCTGTAACTTGGGTGTCGCTTGGATCACAAAAAGAAGAAGCAAATATTATCATACAAGTATGTGGTGAATGCTTCATAACTAGTCTTTTCATATCATTGTCATGGAGGCATCACTGCTTTTATAGCTACTCACCAAATAGACAGATAATGTTGCTGGCTGCAACTTGGATTGGATGACACCATAAATGTCTACAGACTTGAGGTGACATTAGTGTAAAGTCCTAAAACTAGCAACATGAATTCATTGGAAGGATCAAAGATGAGGGGAAAAGAATAAAACCCATGCACTGACCAAATATAAAGTATCCAATCATTTACATAATTTAACAAGAATCCTTGTTCTTATCTCTAACACAAAAAAAATCCTACTTTGTGTTTCTTCATGAAAGCTAGTCCAAACAGAACAGATGTTTTCTATGCCCCCTCAGTGCAATCAGTGCTAATTATTATCTACTTCTCCCTTTCTTTCTCTCTCTTAAAAGTGTTGTGTTGATCCATGTTTAGGAAATCGAGCTAGGTAATTGGGTGTTTAGAAGCAAGAGCAGCCAAGGTACTTGCAGCCAGGAAGGAGGTTGCAGAGGTCACATCTTTGCCTTGGAGGTCACTGAGGAACTTGACTACTGGCCCGAGCAGAAAATGCATGGCAGGAAATGGGTCGGTATCTGCTAGTACTTCATTTCACATAGTAGGCAAATCAACTGCAAATTTTGAGATGCTTTTGATCTTTATTCCTAACACTATTGGCTGGTCCTAAAACAGGTGGCACTGGAAGAAGCATATGCACTCTGTCGGTATGATTGGATGCGCGAAGCCCTCGACTTGTTCAGGATCTACCTCTTTAGCAAGCCTGTGCCACCTGTGTCTGGGTTATACGAGCCACCAAAGTTCGGCATCTCGACTTCAGCTGAGCGGGCCATTGCATCATGCTGATGCTTTCATGCCGCCTTCGATGAGCCTGTTTGTAAAGCCAGTTTATGGTTTGTTCTCTCACCTTCTGTCGATGAGGTTGAATGTTAATGATCTAACTTGTATAGTTTCTTGTCCTGTCTTTCTCATGACAACATCAGCTGGGTTGTTAATATCAGAGTTTGCTACATGAACTCTTGTCCTGTAGATTTGCTGAGTCAGAAGAAGCTTGATCAGTCCACTTGCTGTAATCGAAATGGTTTATAACACACATTTTCATATCATTCCACTGTTCACTTTTACATTTTGTTTTAAAGATCTTATGGACTCTCATTCTGTCCCGGTTTGCTTTGTGCTTCATTTCATCAGGGCATAATAAGCCCTGAGAGAAGATGAATTCTCGACTTTGGATCTTAATCTACTTTGAAACACATCCTGTCTATTACCTTGTCTAGATTTCTCTGGCTATTTCCATCCAGTTGTGTATGCATAACTTGTTCTTTTTAACAGAATTCTGACACATCCAAAACCCTACATTGAAGGTCTATATGCCAACTGGAAATCAAGTAGCATGATATACACACAATTTTCTTAGAAAGAAAGGATTGACTTCACCTTGGTCAGTGTCAAACAACCAAGGGCTGTGCCAGAGTAGTGAAATAAAGGTTTAAACCTAAGTGACACACAGACCATGTTGCAAAGATGTAGGGTTAAAAAATCAGATAAATTATTGTCTGCATTACATGTAGTAGCATATTACAACTTGAAAGCCTGTCACATGTCTAGACCTAAACAATTTACTCTCTATCACAAAGTTAGGATCATCTTTCATCTCAGTGGAAGAGTGACTGTTCAAGTATAGTACACTTAATAGCATATCAGACTCTGCAGTAGTGAATACTGTTTGCAGCATTTCATTGGCCTATTCTTGGATTCTTAAAGAGCAACCTTGTCCTTTTCCTGTTATACCTGACCATTACAATATGATGTGCCATGTGATTTCTCACTCTCTGAAACTGCTAATTGTTGGAGACTGTCAATACTGCTAGAGTAATTCTACATATAAAAGCTAACAATCCATATACAGAAGAACATTCAAATGGAGTTGTTTGACTGTTCTCTATTAAAAAGTAGAAGTCTCTGTTAGCTCTTCTTTAGATCTAAAAACTTAAGCTTGTGTTTCTTATATAGATATTAGTGAAAAGGTTACTGACTTAAGAAGCTATATGACAGAGTAGGCATCTATGCTTACTCTGTGATGCTCATCCTTGCCATTAATTTGCATAAACCAATCTGAAGATATAAAAATTATGGAAATGTTTGATCAAACTTCCTAGAACTCATAACATTCTGCAGCAATAGTAAATGTGTGCAGTATGACCATGTAGCTTATGGCATTTTGCAGTTTCTAGATAGCTTTCCACCTTGACCTTGGATTAGGATTAGAAAGAGGATTGGTCTTGTGAGAAGGATATACTGAAACCTCTTGCTATCAGACAATGGGTTGGTGTTTACCCAACTCTATTGTATGTGTATATGTAAGGGTGAAAAGTTTGTAGTGGGTGAGTCATCTGATCACTAGAGAATAAGTTCTCCACCCTTCACATGCACACCAACAGATCTTTTGACTCCCTGAGGCTTCCATGGGACCTGCAACACCAAATATAGGACAGCAAACTAAACACTCCACACCTCTGAGAGTGAAAAGATTGAAGGAACCTTTGGCTTTGGAAAGGTGTTTTGGGTTGTGGAGCTTATCATTGGTTCTTTCTCAATCTGCTAGCACATGGATTGGCAATGATAAGCCTTTCATACCTCACTTAAACAAATGTGTGTGTGATTTGGAACATGATCTGTATCTGAACTCCCATGGATTTAGATTCTGAACATTAAATTATTAGCAATGCATTAAATCATGCATTCTCTGTTTTGTAATGCATCTTTTTGTGTCTCTCCATGGCAAGACCATGAGTGGATGGTCACATCAATTCAGGAGAGAATGTTTTTGGACTGAGAGAGTGTATTACATGAATCCATGGAAGAGAGAGAGATGACAAGAGTAAAGGCCATCATAGTTGCTGCAAGATACACTGAACTCATGGTTGGCTTCTGGTGAGCTCTCAAGAAACTTCTCTTTCATGAATGCAGGGCAAGAAGAGGCAGTTGCAGACTGCAAAATATTCAAAGCTGTGGCATCTAATCATTTCATGTGATGGCAATGGTTGTGGAGGGAGGAGGGGCTTCTCCTCATCATTAGCAAACTCCATGCCATCAGAGAATGATCATAAAGGCATATATGAATGCATAGGGACCATCACTTGGCTCTTTAATGCCAACCTGAGTCCATATTCTTTTCACTTCTAGATTGCATCTGATTTGTTTTCATTTTCTTTAATCTATCAGCATGTGGCTTGTGACTCTCTAAAACCTTACTCTCAACAATCAATCCAATCCTAAGGAGAAAGTTTGATGGGAAAAAAAAAAATTCAAGTGGCAAGTGATTAGTTTTCAAGCTGTGGACGATGATGTCTAATTGGTCATAAATCCATGCCATGACTCGTTAAGAACTAGATCATCAAGGTGATCCATTATCCTCAAAACAAGTTCGACGATATCTTCAATATTAGTATCGTGACCGTGCTAATAATACTATTTTGATGCTCAAGTTAATACAAAATTCCAAGTGAAAATTGAAAGAAATGTTTTGAATATTGAGTCAGAAATTAAAAAATATATATATTCTAACTTCAAATGTTGATCACTGATTAATCATTTAAAATAACATATATTTTCTTTTAGCATAAAATAGATTATCAGCATGAGTTACCAAGTAAAATGAAGTTTAGAAGGTGTATGGATAAGAAAAACCACATAAATTGAGAAAACCTCAAGATGATCATAAAAGGGATGGTCAGATGTAATCCATGTTTACTAACTTGAGTCCACATTGCCTCCTTTCCACCACTCCCAATCATTAGATTTATGTTTCTTGAAGCCCACTTCAGATCATTAGATTGATCATGTGTGGCCCCCCCACCCCCTCCCCTTATTAGATTGATCATTAGATTGATCATGTGTGGCCCCCACCCCCTCCCTTATTAGATTGATCATTAGATTAAACATGCGCCAAGCTTCACATATATTATGTGTATCTCTCCCATCTCTCTCACTGCATCACCTTTGCTTGTATATAAACCCTTCACCATGCAAACCCTCCACCACCTCAGCCTCGACATCCACACATCGTCCGATGGGCTTCTCCTTTTTCTTCTCCTCCTCTTCCTCCTCCTCTGCCATTCCAGCCTCTGAACCCACTCAGGAGAAGAGAAGCAAACGCAGGCCGCAGCAAGACAACAACAGCAACGACGCCGGTGGCGGTGGCATGAGGTACCTCGGCGTGCGGCGCCGGCCGTGGGGCCGGTACGCGGCGGAGATACGCGACCCGGCGACGAAGGACCGCCACTGGCTGGGCACGTTCGACACGGCGGAGGAGGCGGCCGTGGCGTACGACCGCGCCGCACGCACCTTTCGCGGCGCCCGAGCGCGCACCAACTTCGCGTACCCCGACCTCCCGCCGGGCTCCTCGCTCACTCCCTTCCTCTCCCCCGACCTCCAGCCCCCGCCCTCCTCCTTCCTCCTGTCCCCGCCGCCGCCTCTGCAGGGCTCCGGACACCCCCCGGCCATGTTTCCCGCCCTGGGATGTCAGGCCGACTACAACCCTATCTCGGACAATGCAATGCCATACGATGGGGCTGACTACTACTACCACCAGCAGCAGCAGGACGGGATACAATACGCGGCCTCGACGCTGCCGCCATCTCCGCCGCCGGTTCCAGCGGTGGCGTCTCCATGGGAGTCGGTGTCTGCTCCGGCGGCGGGCGAGGATGACCTATCGGCCGTGTGGTGCGACGCGGAGGAGTTCAGCGTGCAGGGCACCACGGCCTCGCACGGGATCTTCTTCGAGGAAGGTTACGTGCACAGCCCCCTGTTCGGGCCGATGCCGGCGGTGGACGACGCCGCCGCCGACGGGTTCCAGCTCGGTGGATCGTCTTCCTCCTCCTACTACTACTGACGAGCAAGGCTCCAGTTTGGGTGCGCGCCCGCCCTCCCGCCCGCCAGCCGGTGGACGTGGCGTTTTCTTATTGGTTCGGGTCTTCTTTGTCTCTGCTCTCCTCCGGAGATCAGCTTGGGATTTCAAGTCTCTTCTTCTCCTTCCATTAAACCTTTTGTCAAAAGCTTCTCATATTTCTAGTTTGTATGTAACGATGCTTTTTGTCGTCTCTCTCGAGTGACTCGCACTTACTCCGTGGCTACGTATGAGCGCAGAGGTTTCTGTTCGTAATGAATCGGAGAAGATTCACAAGAGTGGAGAGTGGCAGAGCAGATGTGTGGTGGACTCGACCGACAAAAGAATATCTAAGCACTCCTCGCATGTTTTCTCCCTCGCTCTTAAGCAGCAACTCATGGACATCTGCTTTGGGCCATCGAGAAGGCTTCAGCTCCAACCAGCTTTCCGGCAGCCCATTCGATTCTCCTCCTCGCCCTTACGACATGCAATCCACGACGACGCGAGCGATGCTTTTTGTCCGGGTTTACTTCAAACAGATTCCTTGCCCACCGTGATTTCCACCACCTGTTCGATCGATGTCCTTTGTCGACGCACCATCCCGTTGACTCCCCCCCACACCAAAAAAAGAACACCAAACGGCGCATCTGTATCAGTTTTCAACGATAAGCATACGAGATTAAAATAAAAAGGGTCGAGAGAGAAAGAACGGCAGGTTGGGCTCCCGAAGAGCATCGACATCAGATTCCAAACTCTCCCAGCAGAGTCCAGAGAAGCACAACGGGCATTCACATACAAGTCCAAGCGACGTCCAAATCCAGGAAGTAGGCACCATGAGAGTGCTGATGAGCTTGTAACTTGGTTCTTCCTGTGAGAGCTATCGGGAGATCTGATGCCGAGCTTCTTGCTACTGGAGGCCGGTAACATCGCACTCCTTAGTTTCCTTGCGGCGTTTGCTGGTATCCGATTCCTTGCCCTCGCCTTTTGTTAATTGGTGTTTCAAACGTCACCTCTGGCCAGTATAGCTTGGACGTTGGCTCGCCACTCCACTCCACTCCCTACAAATAGGGTGTTGGGTCCTCTCGAGTTACTTCATCGAGTGATACAGAGTGCGGCAATGGCGAACCAGCCGCCGACCGCACGTCCCTGGCTGCGCCGACTTGCGTCGCAGACCCGAGTGGAGCCACAGCCGGCACCGCCCCCTCGAGGGCCGCCGATCCGCCAAGCCTCGCTCGCTCTTGGTAGGGCAGGTCTGTTGCCTACGCAAGCTCCAACACTGCCAGCACCGGCCCAAACCCAACCACCGCCACCAATCCGGACTCAGGAAACACCACGGCCTGCATTGACAACCACCAACGGTGCCGCCGCCATATCTGCGGTACCGACACCACAGTCGGTGTCGTCACAGCAAACCCTGCATTCCTCCCCAACTCCTCCGCAGTCTCCTATGGTAATCAAGGCTTCATCCCCAACGCCACCTCGATCCCCCAGGACTAACTCGACGCAGCCTCCTGCTACTCCGGCGCCACATCCAGCGCCTGAACCTATGCGGCCAAAGGTCGCTGTCGAGCAAGGCAATGCCGACACAAGAGGCGCCGGCAATGGTGCAGGGAATAGCCGCAACAGTAATCACAGCAACTCCATGCACGACAACATGAAAGGACGAGCTGCTTCCCCAAAGACAGACGAGAAGAGTTCAGCGACAGGGAACGGCAGCGCAGGGAAGTCAGCTACCAAGAAGGAGAACGAGAACGAGAACGAGAACGAGACGAAGGGCATTACCATTGCAGGGTACAACGTGGGCGCCTACATGGATCTAGGCTCTTCCCACGGCCGTCAGATCGGAAAGCAGCAGCTTCATCACGCGAAAGGTGAGTCTCAGGCCGAGGACGCGAACGACACCGAAGGGAAGACGACGAAGACAGCAAGCAAGCGGAAGCCAATGATCTTGCCGGTGAACAGCAACGTGCAGAGTGTCAACAATTCATTGCTCTTCAACGCCTCCTGCGCCCAGGGCAGCCCCGGCGTGCACATTAACATCAACCTCATTAGGAGGCGCCACCCCGCAGACAGCAACGCCTCCACCCAAAAGAGCCATCCATCTCTGCGCTGAGATTTCGAACATGGAGTCGCCCCTGCATCTGGTTATACATGAGAAAAGCCTTCGCTTTGTACTCGAAATTGCTAGTGGTGTGGTTCTCTTTTCTACAATAATAAATGAGATATTTTGATCTAATACAGTGAATACGGCCTTCCTGGAATATTTGGTTCAAAAAGAGTCAGTATTCGACATGTATCGCCTGCAGCTTGGACACCTTTCTGGGGTTATACATGCAATCTGTAGCTAAGTTGGCTTCTTACCAGGACGTAGGAATAATGCCAGTGGAAGTAGCAGGACTGATGCAGAAACACGCTTCATAGCCCTGCAGTGCAAATGAAATCATCAGAGCAACAGAAGCAACGACAGGGAAGGTTGGTGACTTACTGTTGTGTCTCTCATGCCTGGAAGCGTTTGCTTGCAGTGATCAATGAAATCCTCACCAAATTCAATCCAACGTCCATCTTGGGCGGTAGCTGTTCTGCAAGAAATGAGTTGAAGTTTACACACAGACCCACAACTAACATCATGTTCTACTTGGCCTTGGTCTTGACCTCGAACAGGCTAAGAAGTATCTTGGTCCCAATACAATCAATGAAATCCTCACCAAATTCAATCCAACGTCTCGGTAGCTGTTCTGCAAGAAATGAGTTGAAGTTTATACAGACCCACAACTAATATCAAGTTCTACTTGGCCTTGGTCTTGACCTCGAACAGGCTAAGAAGTATCTTGGTCCCAATACAATAAAGAAGAAAAAGGACAGATGAAAAGATTGAATTCCCAAGAAAACAACAGCTCATGCAGACATTTACAGACACCTCCAACTCCATATCAACTTCGTATCATGTTACTGGATACAAACTCGTCCTTCCTTAACCATTCGCAGCATGAATCAGACAAAAGGCTTTTTGTTTCTCGTCTGACCACTCCTAGAATGGATCCCAGTTAGCTGGATTAGCAACTATCATTCTGCATCTCAACATCATTTCAAGGAATCCCCCGCGTATTTCCTCTCTCCCCATATCCATGCTCCATTCCAAATTCAGCAGCCAGTGCCTCGATGTCGTGTGTTATTTCCCAATTGCCTTTATCACCAGGCCAGCTTGAGTGTGGTGGTTGGGTATCGCATCTTTCTGACGCTCCGATCTCGAACTGGCTCTGAATGTCTTCAAGCTCCTCTGCAGCCACGGTATGCCTTTTCCCACCACTCTCTAGGTCAAAGCTTGTCTTCGGCATATCTGGACTCACAACACGCCCCAAAGAACGCGATGAGGTGAATCCAGCTGAATCCTCTTTCACCTTTGCTCTGAAATTATTCATGGACTTGGGAACTGATGAGAAGAGGACCTCCTTAACATTATGGATGCACCCATGGTTATAAGGATTCATTTTGCCATCATAGCGATAACGAAAATTCTCATATGTGGTCTACAAAGAGGAGATAAAGCAGTTATGTTTGCACAGCGAAACATACAAAATTGACCAGCAATCCATGTCTTAAGCAACAAAAAGCTAACCTGATTGGTGCAAATTAAGTATACGTGGAAGGCTGTCAAGCCCCCGACAAACCAAGTGGCTATGAATGTATAAATGACGAGAATGCCAGAAACAGGTGACTTCAGAACAGCTGCCCAGAGACTGCATTCATATGCTTCCATAATCTTTTTCAGGTTGACCCAGCAGAAGGCAAAGACATACAGGCATAGAATGGTTGTTGAAAACACGAACATAAAGAATAAATGATAGTTCCTCTGCTTGAATGCAAATGAATCAAAATAAGTCATGAAAGATGGAATTAGTGGTGTCTATAATGCGTCAATTAGTTTTTCATCTTTGATTGACTAGATCAAGAGGTAATAGAAAAGCATGATAGCATCGATGATGGTGATAAGCAAAGGTAACAGAGTGGTGCACGAAATATGCAAGATGATTCAGCAGGGGTCTCCACAATCCGAATAACCCAAATTTTGTGTATAATTTCAACTCAAATCATCAACTTCTCTGTGAAATAGAAGAATAAACATACTATTTTCCAGAAGAATACAGAAACAACTAGCTCCATTATGACATAATGACATAATTTAAAAAAATTAAGTTTGGAACAACAAAGTTTTAAGATACTTCAAATCTGGGCCAAGCATTGGGCTTTGGCTGGCAAAATGATGTTGGGGTCTAGGTATCAGGCTCCAACCAGAAATCCACATTAAGAAGCAAGCCTACAGGAGCTTGCTCAAGCCTACAAAGTTTATAGTTTGGAGAATGGTTCAAATCTAAAATATATGATAAATGGTCAAGATCAAGCCCCACAGGCAAGAGGGGGCTCACCTCATGCTGCCTCCCATTGTATCTTACCAGCTGAATGCTACTAGTTCACCGCACTAGAAGCATAGACCACCTTCCTAGATCCTATCATCTAAACACTGGAAGAAGTCATCAAAGTCGGAATCTCAACAACATTGCAACCAAGGAGGACGGCTACCTTTCTATGGGTTCTCCCACCAGTATTGTACGAAAGAGGAGCAAAGGATTATAAATTTTGTACAATGTTAGTCCTCCTTTTCCGTTGGATCTATGAGTGATCTTGTAGGCACAGAAGGGTGGAAAAAGAATGTATCGTTGGGTTTTGCAGATGGGAGTCTGTGAGAAGACAAAAGATAACATTTTTCTGATAGCAAAATGGGGAATTAGGATGTGACATGTATGGCTGCTGGAAGAAGGGAAATATCTCATCCAACACTCAATTCCCCAGTCATTAACATAGATCCCCTGATGAGCAGTAGGCAGGGCAAATACCTCTTGTTTGGATCCAAGCTTAACTTAGCCTTTGTCAAAAATTTTATGCTCTTTATACTCCGGGTCAGAGTTTCTAGTTAAAAGAACTTGCTCATGAAACATGGATAATTTTATAGTAAATTATTGGTTCGGGTCTTCTTTGTCTCTGCTCTCCTCCGGAGATCAGCTTGGGATTTCAAGTCTCTTCTTCTCCTTCCATTAAACCTTTTGTCAAAAGCTTCTCATATTTCTAGTTTGTATGTAACGATGCTTTTTGTCGTCTCTCTCGAGTGACTCGCACTTACTCCGTGGCTACGTATGAGCGCAGAGGTTTCTGTTCGTAATGAATCGGAGAAGATTCACAAGAGTGGAGAGTGGCAGAGCAGATGTGTGGTGGACTCGACCGACAAAAGAATATCTAAGCACTCCTCGCATGTTTTCTCCCTCGCTCTTAAGCAGCAACTCATGGACATCTGCTTTGGGCCATCGAGAAGGCTTCAGCTCCAACCAGCTTTCCGGCAGCCCATTCGATTCTCCTCCTCGCCCTTACGACATGCAATCCACGACGACGCGAGCGATGCTTTTTGTCCGGGTTTACTTCAAACAGATTCCTTGCCCACCGTGATTTCCACCACCTGTTCGATCGATGTCCTTTGTCGACGCACCATCCCGTTGACTCCCCCCCACACCAAAAAAAGAACACCAAACGGCGCATCTGTATCAGTTTTCAACGATAAGCATACGAGATTAAAATAAAAAGGGTCGAGAGAGAAAGAACGGCAGGTTGGGCTCCCGAAGAGCATCGACATCAGATTCCAAACTCTCCCAGCAGAGTCCAGAGAAGCACAACGGGCATTCACATACAAGTCCAAGCGACGTCCAAATCCAGGAAGTAGGCACCATGAGAGTGCTGATGAGCTTGTAACTTGGTTCTTCCTGTGAGAGCTATCGGGAGATCTGATGCCGAGCTTCTTGCTACTGGAGGCCGGTAACATCGCACTCCTTAGTTTCCTTGCGGCGTTTGCTGGTATCCGATTCCTTGCCCTCGCCTTTTGTTAATTGGTGTTTCAAACGTCACCTCTGGCCAGTATAGCTTGGACGTTGGCTCGCCACTCCACTCCACTCCCTACAAATAGGGTGTTGGGTCCTCTCGAGTTACTTCATCGAGTGATACAGAGTGCGGCAATGGCGAACCAGCCGCCGACCGCACGTCCCTGGCTGCGCCGACTTGCGTCGCAGACCCGAGTGGAGCCACAGCCGGCACCGCCCCCTCGAGGGCCGCCGATCCGCCAAGCCTCGCTCGCTCTTGGTAGGGCAGGTCTGTTGCCTACGCAAGCTCCAACACTGCCAGCACCGGCCCAAACCCAACCACCGCCACCAATCCGGACTCAGGAAACACCACGGCCTGCATTGACAACCACCAACGGTGCCGCCGCCATATCTGCGGTACCGACACCACAGTCGGTGTCGTCACAGCAAACCCTGCATTCCTCCCCAACTCCTCCGCAGTCTCCTATGGTAATCAAGGCTTCATCCCCAACGCCACCTCGATCCCCCAGGACTAACTCGACGCAGCCTCCTGCTACTCCGGCGCCACATCCAGCGCCTGAACCTATGCGGCCAAAGGTCGCTGTCGAGCAAGGCAATGCCGACACAAGAGGCGCCGGCAATGGTGCAGGGAATAGCCGCAACAGTAATCACAGCAACTCCATGCACGACAACATGAAAGGACGCGCTGCTTCCCCAAAGACAGACGAGAAGAGTTCAGCGACAGGGAACGGCAGCGCAGGGAAGTCAGCTACCAAGAAGGAGAACGAGAACGAGAACGAGAACGAGACGAAGGGCATTACCATTGCAGGGTACAACGTGGGCGCCTACATGGATCTAGGCTCTTCCCACGGCCGTCAGATCGGAAAGCAGCAGCTTCATCACGCGAAAGGTGAGTCTCAGGCCGAGGACGCGAACGACACCGAAGGGAAGACGACGAAGACAGCAAGCAAGCGGAAGCCAATGATCTTGCCGGTGAACAGCAACGTGCAGAGTGTCAACAATTCATTGCTCTTCAACGCCTCCTGCGCCCAGGGCAGCCCCGGCGTGCACATTAACATCAACCTCATTAGGAGGCGCCACCCCGCAGACAGCAACGCCTCCACCCAAAAGAGCCATCCATCTCTGCGCTGAGATTTCGAACATGGAGTCGCCCCTGCATCTGGTTATACATGAGAAAAGCCTTCGCTTTGTACTCGAAATTGCTAGTGGTGTGGTTCTCTTTTCTACAATAATAAATGAGATATTTTGATCTAATACAGTGAATACGGCCTTCCTGGAATATTTGGTTCAAAAAGAGTCAGTATTCGACATGTATCGCCTGCAGCTTGGACACCTTTCTGGGGTTATACATGCAATCTGTAGCTAAGTTGGCTTCTTACCAGGACGTAGGAATAATGCCAGTGGAAGTAGCAGGACTGATGCAGAAACACGCTTCATAGCCCTGCAGTGCAAATGAAATCATCAGAGCAACAGAAGCAACGACAGGGAAGGTTGGTGACTTACTGTTGTGTCTCTCATGCCTGGAAGCGTTTGCTTGCAGTGATCAATGAAATCCTCACCAAATTCAATCCAACGTCTCGGTAGCTGTTCTGCAAGAAATGAGTTGAAGTTTACACACAGACCCACAACTAACATCATGTTCTACTTGGCCTTGGTCTTGACCTCGAACAGGCTAAGAAGTATCTTGGTCCCAATACAATCAATGAAATCCTCACCAAATTCAATCCAACGTCTCGGTAGCTGTTCTGCAAGAAATGAGTTGAAGTTTATACAGACCCACAACTAATATCAAGTTCTACTTGGCCTTGGTCTTGACCTCGAACAGGCTAAGAAGTATCTTGGTCCCAATACAATAAAGAAGAAAAAGGACAGATGAAAAGATTGAATTCCCAAGAAAACAACAGCTCATGCAGACATTTACAGACACCTCCAACTCCATATCAACTTCGTATCATGTTACTGGATACAAACTCGTCCTTCCTTAACCATTCGCAGCATGAATCAGACAAAAGGCTTTTTGTTTCTCGTCTGACCACTCCTAGAATGGATCCCAGTTAGCTGGATTAGCAACTATCATTCTGCATCTCAACATCATTTCAAGGAATCCCCCGCGTATTTCCTCTCTCCCCATATCCATGCTCCATTCCAAATTCAGCAGCCAGTGCCTCGATGTCGTGTGTTATTTCCCAATTGCCTTTATCACCAGGCCAGCTTGAGTGTGGTGGTTGGGTATCGCATCTTTCTGACGCTCCGATCTCGAACTGGCTCTGAATGTCTTCAAGCTCCTCTGCAGCCACGGTATGCCTTTTCCCACCACTCTCTAGGTCAAAGCTTGTCTTCGGCATATCTGGACTCACAACACGCCCCAAAGAACGCGATGAGGTGAATCCAGCTGAATCCTCTTTCACCTTTGCTCTGAAATTATTCATGGACTTGGGAACTGATGAGAAGAGGACCTCCTTAACATTATGGATGCACCCATGGTTATAAGGATTCATTTTGCCATCATAGCGATAACGAAAATTCTCATATGTGGTCTACAAAGAGGAGATAAAGCAGTTATGTTTGCACAGCGAAACATACAAAATTGACCAGCAATCCATGTCTTAAGCAACAAAAAGCTAACCTGATTGGTGCAAATTAAGTATACGTGGAAGGCTGTCAAGCCCCCGACAAACCAAGTGGCTATGAATGTATAAATGACGAGAATGCCAGAAACAGGTGACTTCAGAACAGCTGCCCAGAGACTGCATTCATATGCTTCCATAATCTTTTTCAGGTTGACCCAGCAGAAGGCAAAGACATACAGGCATAGAATGGTTGTTGAAAACACGAACATAAAGAATAAATGATAGTTCCTCTGCTTGAATGCAAATGAATCAAAATAAGTCATGAAAGATGGAATTAGTGGTGTCTATAATGCGTCAATTAGTTTTTCATCTTTGATTGACTAGATCAAGAGGTAATAGAAAAGCATGATAGCATCGATGATGGTGATAAGCAAAGGTAACAGAGTGGTGCACGAAATATGCAAGATGATTCAGCAGGGGTCTCCACAATCCGAATAACCCAAATTTTGTGTATAATTTCAACTCAAATCATCAACTTCTCTGTGAAATAGAAGAATAAACATACTATTTTCCAGAAGAATACAGAAACAACTAGCTCCATTATGACATAATGACATAATTTAAAAAAATTAAGTTTGGAACAACAAAGTTTTAAGATACTTCAAATCTGGGCCAAGCATTGGGCTTTGGCTGGCAAAATGATGTTGGGGTCTAGGTATCAGGCTCCAACCAGAAATCCACATTAAGAAGCAAGCCTACAGGAGCTTGCTCAAGCCTACAAAGTTTATAGTTTGGAGAATGGTTCAAATCTAAAATATATGATAAATGGTCAAGATCAAGCCCCACAGGCAAGAGGGGGCTCACCTCATGCTGCCTCCCATTGTATCTTACCAGCTGAATGCTACTAGTTCACCGCACTAGAAGCATAGACCACCTTCCTAGATCCTATCATCTAAACACTGGAAGAAGTCATCAAAGTCGGAATCTCAACAACATTGCAACCAAGGAGGACGGCTACCTTTCTATGGGTTCTCCCACCAGTATTGTACGAAAGAGGAGCAAAGGATTATAAATTTTGTACAATGTTAGTCCTCCTTTTCCGTTGGATCTATGAGTGATCTTGTAGGCACAGAAGGGTGGAAAAAGAATGTATCGTTGGGTTTTGCAGATGGGAGTCTGTGAGAAGACAAAAGATAACATTTTTCTGATAGCAAAATGGGGAATTAGGATGTGACATGTATGGCTGCTGGAAGAAGGGAAATATCTCATCCAACACTCAATTCCCCAGTCATTAACATAGATCCCCTGATGAGCAGTAGGCAGGGCAAATACCTCTTGTTTGGATCCAAGCTTAACTTAGCCTTTGTCAAAAATTTTATGCTCTTTATACTCCGGGTCAGAGTTTCTAGTTAAAAGAACTTGCTCATGAAACATGGATAATTTTATAGTAAAAAGGAGGCAATTAACGAGGATGAGGTATGGAGAAAGAAAAGAAAATTCATACTCTTCCGATACACTGCCCGACCCAGGGACAATGATGATCAAAGCGCTCCACACAGTTGTTGCAGATTGAGCAGTGGGAGCAACGAGGGGGGCGATAAAGCATGCAAGTGTTGCAATATTTGACCTTTACGATAATGCCATTTACAAAGACATCTTTGGTAGGTGGCAGACTTGAGGAGCCACCATGACTCCCTTGCCAGTCCGCACATAAACTGGGTGAGATATTACCATTGTCTGTTGGTTCAGGAGGATGTGCATTACGAGGAACAATTCCTGGATCTCTGCTAGAAGTAAGAAAGAGAAGAATAATATCCTGCATATACCAAAAATCAATTATGCTAAGAAATCATGGTTAGTAATGATTATAACAAAGGTCCGTGAAACATAAAAACTGGCACATGCTTTCATATCATCAACACTATTAGTTTCATGATATATACTAGATTTGACTTACGCCATGCAGTTCAACTTTCAATGGTTTAATTCAGGAATTAGAGGAATACTTCTGTTATAATTGTAGTTAATTTGATGAACTTACAGTAATTACCTAAGCTTAGTAATGAATGTGGCATGAGGTACAACATAGCAAATAACTTGTTTCTAGAAAGTGAAGAAATTCGCTCGCAAAACACAAGCAAACATTTTATATTACGATATATAGCAAAAAAAAAAATACAAAATAGGCGCTAGAATCATTTGTTTAGTCACAAGAATAGTGTTTAGGCACTGTTCCTTGACAGGCAGGGTTAAAATCTAAAGGTACACCTGTGCAATTCTATGGCAAGACTCTCTTCTACAAATTTGTTAATGGGAAAGGTATTATTAGCATATCATAAAAGCTTTAGATGAGGCAAAATATATTTGCTGATCTCTTCTTAATCATCCATAGGCCTTCTTGCAGTGCGTTCTATATCTTTTGCATTGTGTCCGTATATTTGCTATATGAAGGTTCGGTTGCCAACATAATTACCCGAGGGTATTGGTCTTTCTTAAGAACATGATTGCAAAGAGCTAACCCAAAAAAATCTTTTCTAAAGCTAGAACACTATGAAACTTGAATGTGATTAGATAAAGACACTCACATATGCAGCAAAGATAAGAGTGATGGCTATAATGAGAGTTCCATAATGATGGAACTCATTAACCAGCTTCTGTGAGACAAATATAGCAAAGAGGATAACTGGAACTACGATAAGACTTATTGTAAGCACCAGAGATCTCGCATCTGGACCAAATATAAGCCGCCCTCCCAGAAAGAATTTCTGTAAATATGAAAAAGGGAGATGGTTAATTTCTCTTCCGACTTAAGCAGTTAGCACTTAGCAGGTTAACTGATGAAAAGAATAGAGGTACAACAATAGAACACCTAAACGCATACAAGGTGCAGTACATGGCTACCACTTAGCATGATCAACAGATAATTAGTTCATGAATATTGACATGATTTAGAGAGAACCATGTTTTGCAAGTTAAATGCAACTCAGAAGAAACCTCATAAGCCAGTGCATAGTATACAGAAAGCAATCAATGGTCAACAAAGACAAAAAAGGCTTGCATCAGGTAACTCGAGAGAGCATCTATTGTGACAAAATGATAAATAATATTTATTAGGCCTTTGAAATCTCGAAGAAATGATAATAACGTGGCAAATAATCTGATTATTGTGCCACAAATTTAAGGAAAGAAATTTTGCTTGTAAGCAATAACATCAAGAGCTAATTATCTTTATTCTTGTAACCTGGCAAGAAGTACGGCTTTTTCAGCTTATAACTCTAGAAGTGCCTAATTCAAATTCATTGTGTAGCAACGAGTGCAACATGGTCAGAACAGGGTATTTTGTATTCTATTGTGTAAGTAACCTAAGTTTTTTATGTCATACCCATCCACCATGGTGTAAGACTATCAGCCAAGAACCTGCTAAATATACAAGTCAGATTTATGCTACTTTTTTACCAAAGGCAATGAAACGTTCATGCTATATGATAGATAGGTCAATCCAATAAACTTTTATGTTCTCGATTCCCTACAAGGTATAAAAGTTACAACCACGCACGAAATATAAGATTGTATTACAGGCACCAGAAGTGAATAAACAGGATGCTATAAGTGGTGGCAAATAGTGCACATAAAGGAAAGGGTGTGTTGTTATTAATCGTAAAGCTCCTAAAAAATATGCAAGTAAGATATGATTTTACTCCGAATTCTCGATCGTATACGTTTATGCCTAAGTGGTGACATAACTCCTTTTGCTTCCAAATGGCTTCGCTTTTTTTTCCACAATCAAATCAAAACAAAAGGAGTTTCATTACTCCACAGAATCATAGAGCAGATGCGAGCTTGGTGATTCCTTACGTTGCTTCCTTTCCACACTTGATAGACCCGCCTTGACGGACCACTCGTCTCGATAATCCTCCTGTTGGAATCAGAGATATGATGTGGAAGAGTCTTCCCGTACATCTTGTCGTGCGTCTTATCAGATCCTCATGCACAAAGATAGTCCTCACTCCTGCACAATCCCAGCATTTGCAATCTGCACAATATCTGATCTCCCGTCGTCACAGATAAGCAAGCAGCTTAAAGAGCCAAAGTCAGTGTCTTCTAACTTATCACCAACAAATCGTCAAAAGTGCTCCCTTTTAATCGGAAATTACAAGGTTCAAGCGATCACGCAAACCATTCACATCGTCGACACAAATAAATCAGCGATCCTTAAGAATTCCTTTAAAAAAATCCCCCAAAAAGAAGCAACAAAACGTGAGAAAATGACTCTAAATCAAATCAAAGAGAGAAAAGACATTGCAAGAAAAAACAATGAAATTACAACAAAAAATCAAAAGGGCAGATGTAAAAAGTCCAACAAAACCGCCAAAAGATCACGATTCGAGGAGGCAAGATGAAAGAAAGGAAGGAAGAACGAAGAGGGTGTCATCATCACCTCAAATAAAAGGAAAGGAATGAGGCGAACAGACAAGAGTTGCAGCGGGAAGGAGCTCCCGGCAGCGGATCAGACCATCACCGGTGAGCAGACAAGAGTTGCAGCGGGAAGGAGAGGCGAGCGAGGGAGCTACGGATCTGCGATTCCGGCCGGTCGGAGTGACGATTCCAGTGTCCTCGCCGGTGAGATGAACCCCGATGAGATGCAGTAGACGGTAAGGGGGACGAGATGCGGGGGGGTGGGCCTGCTAATTAATCTCTCCAAGCAGCACAGAGAAAAGGCAAGCCCGCGCCAAATGGGCAAAGGGAACATCAAATTACTTCGAAGACCCATTCTTTTTTCCAAATGACATTCATGTCCCCTTTCCTCGTTCTCCGATTTATTTGGGCCCAATGTGAATTAGGTTACAAATCGACACGATACGGTCGATGGTTTGATCGAACCAAATCAAAATAAGCCTAATGTGGCCGGCCGGTGGTGCAGTCAAGCAGACCAAACTGATTGCATGTAACCGTGTTGCTTTCTTTTATATATATATATATATATATATATATATATATATATATAATTTATTTNNNAAAATTTATTTGTCTTTCGAGACTATCTAAGACAAATTCCGACATGTGTTGGATTGGATGATCAAAATAAAAGATTTTAATGACTATTTTTTTAAGATTAATATGTATCTTCACAATCAGATGGTTGATTAGTATCGTTTAATGCTGTTTATTGGCCTCTTTGAGTTGAAGACCCCAAAATGTATTCACGTCCAAAGATGCTGTCATGAATGAACATAGCTTTCACAAAAGAGGAAAAGAACAAAGGTGAAAGATTGTGGCCAACAATTATAGTGAAACTTTATTTTATATATATATATATGTATATGTATAATAAATAGAAATTAGATGGTGGTGACCATCTAAGATAAACATATGTCAGATTAGATTATAGAAACCCAGAATCCTACATAAATTACATAGATCAAATAAAATAACTATTTATATATTTTTCTTCGAAGGTGAGACTCCCAAAGGAGTTGAATAAATTTTATGGTGTTACACTATACTTGATTATATAATTTTCATCTTAATTCTATAACTAATAAAATTAATTTGTGAGTATTACACCGTAAAGTTTACAATTTTAATATAATGGGAAAATATAATAAAAAAGATATAGTAATTCTATTAAATTTTCTATTTTATGTAATATCAGTGATTTCTAAGTTGAATTTGACATATTTTTAGAATAATTATAATATCGAGTGCGTAGTTCGTTTATGAGTGTAATTATTGAATTCATCTCAATATTTTGGTATAAAAAACAAATATAATATAAATAATAATCCTATTTATTTTTTAGGTGGTTAACTCAAATTTTGATAGATATACACTAATATCTTATAAAACTACATCTTAGGGTACCCTAAGTAAATTTAAAAAATAAAATACTTCATTTTTTTAAAATAAATTACTCGTAAATAATAAGCTTGAATTATACCTTCATAATTTATATTCAGGAAAAATAATAATTTCGAGAGAGTAACGTCAGTGTCTAACATAAGATATATGAGTTAAGATGAACTGTCCTTATAGTATGAATGTTGCACCACATGGGGGTGTCATCATCGCTTTCAATGTTTGCTTCTGCTCAAAGAGGCCGACCGCCCTCAAATCTTTTCCTTTTAAAAGCTCACCGGTGCACCTCTGCTTTTTCCATGGAAAAGGATCGATTCATATCTCGCCTCCTCTGTTGCCGCGCCCAGCTTTTGTTGCAGAAGACAACCCACCGTCCTTCACTCTCTCTCTCTCTCTCTCTCTCTCTCTCTCTCTCTCTGTCTTTTACCGGTTCGGTGATCGGCTCTATGCTTCTGCTGCACGTCGGAAGCAGTGCAACCACATGATGCCATCATCCGGTGATTGCAGAGGACATGCATCGCTTTGTTTCCGGAAGCGAGATTACAGACTACGCTCGATCACCTTCTCAGACCTTTTTCTGTGCCTCGTTGTGGCAGACCTCATCAGGAACAGAGCAGTGATGTTGGACTCTGCTCATATGTTCCAGCCCGGAACAGAGCACTTCCATCCTTAACACCTTTGTCTGTTGACCGCCTCCAGCTCGAGATTTGACTGACGAATATTTGGGCAAGCTATCATTATTTCAGAAAAATACTAATATCAACTTCGACTCCTCAAAATGTAAAAATACTAATATCATTATTCACTTCTAATTTCAATTAATTTTCTGAAGGCTTGACATCGACCAAATCATCCGAATCAACTTAGGTTGATCATTTAAAATATAAAAAAATATAATATAAATATTTTTATTGATAATTTAAAATATAAATAACCATCCCAAATGATAGAACAGCTATCTGGTGGACCCTGTCTCGATCCATATTACATTATGGATGATGTGGCGTCTTCCTATTGGTTACAGCAACGTGGTCTCTCATGTGATTGGCGGAAACGAGTCACCACCGAGTTTTATTGACGGCCCGCCTCTCTCATCGCCCCGTGGAGAAAGTCGATTGCAGGACGCAGATCGATTCCCGTGGACGCATCTGCTCCATCGGATTCTCCTTAAGATCGCCACTGCACTTTACGCTCTCTCCTTTCCCCGTCTTCACCGCGGGGCATCGTTTGGATCTTGATCTCGCGTTAGGGTTCCTGTAGGATCTGCTGTTTCTCTTCGCGATGGGTGGGGGGAAGATGGCCGCGCCGCTCCTCCTGCTGCTCGTCGCGTCCTCTCTTCTTCAGATTTGGGCGTCGGATCCGGTATTTCGCGCTCCGGGTTGATTGCTCTTATGTTTTTTTGCTACCTGTTTAGCTAAAAAATTAAAGTTTCGTGGGTTTTGATCCAGTTGTTCTACGAATCATTCGATGAGCCGTTCGAGGGGCGATGGATCGTGGCCGAGAAGGAGGATTACAAAGGTATAACATCACCTTCGGATCTGTTAGTGATCTCTTCGTGTAGCATACTTGTGCTCGTGGTGTAAAGATTGCATCTTTGGTTTTGCCTGATAACTAATCTCCATCTTGTGATCTTATCGGTGGTTATTCTTCTCAGATCTTGTTCTTGAGGCTTTAAATTAAGATAGCTAAAGTAGTGGAGCCTAAGAGACATAGGACTCGAGGAGTCTCCTTTTCGTAATATTTATATTACTTGTATACTGTATGTCGTTGCTAAATTTTCACCGTGTTTTAGGATAAAAAATACTATTTTGCGTAGGCAACAAAGGATTAAACATGGCGACGAAAGCTCCCAGTCTTGTTTTAGGTGTGGGTTGATACAAACGTAATAATTAATTCATTGGCAACATGCCATACGCATGCTAAATTATAAGTAAACTCAACTCTTATAGCTACTGATTTATCGATTGGGGTTGTAATCGGCCGTAATTGGGATTCAGTTCATGCTTAAAGACCCCGATGGTTAGTTATACTAGGAAGAGGTATACTATTTGCCATAGAGAATTTACTTTTAGTAAGTTGTTTTGTGAGGGTTTCTTGAGCCACAATAAGTAGAATGTACTGATTTTACCGTTTTTAGTTGGTTGAGTTAATCTCGATTTGTTTGCCAGTGAAGCTTTGGCATTACATCACCAAACCAACATGCAAACACTTATTTGCACTATTGGTGTGGTTACATGTCTTTGATCGCCAATGCCTCCATTTTGGGATTCCATAGTTCTATGTTGGCCTAACCTAGATGGAAGATGCATCGATATGATTCTGTTATCCTCTATCACATTGGCATAATTGACCAATAGTTGTTGAAGCATTCATCTCGATGGTAAAGTCTCACTGCCATATCCTAAAATCAATTTGTTGGTTTCATTCTTCTTTAGCTATCTTTAGGACTTGGATATCTTATGCAAAATTTTTGTGGCCTCGAATGATTCCATAAACTTGGTAAAGTATTACATCTTTGTGGGCAGAAATTTGGGATGATCCCCATTTTGGACAATATTAATAGATTTCTTAGTTCTTTGGTGTTCTTTTTTTTTTATTTTAGATTTATCAGTCTGACCATTGCATGTATCTTGTTTTTGAAATTTCTGATATTGAATCTTTGCATAATTTTTTTCGTTTTAGCTTTTAAGGCGGTTTGCATATCTATCTATGCCTTTTTCTGATTGCTACTTGATTAATCCTTTTTCACTCCAAATGCATTAATTACTTGATATGATGTTAAAATAATTTGTGATATGGCCTTGTTTGATAATTGCCTCCCTGCCACTTGAAAGGCTGGTTTGCTTGGTTGTCATCTACTCATCTTCATCTGCGACACAACTTGTGTAGAGGATACACAAGGAATGAGGTGCCAAATTTTTTACATTGATTAGTTGAGGATAGCTGTTAACTTCTGATGGATATTAAAAATGGTTTATAGTGATATACAATAGGAGCTAGAATGTATAGAACGAACACAATCAAAATGGAAAACTAGTGAGGTAAACATATTTTAACTGCCTTATATTGAGTGAACAATGATGTATGTTTTGAGTACTATATTTGCTACATTTTTTTGCAAGAAATTCTTCTCACATATTGATCAAGATTTTGATCTCTCTAATGATTATTTGTGGATCTGAATTTTTTTATATGGGCTATGTATCTGTCATTAGGTTTATGGGAACACTCCAAGAGTGATGGTCATGAAGACTATGGGCTTCTTGTGAGCGAGAAGGCTAGGAAGTATGCAATAGTTAAGGCACTTGATGAACCTGTCATCCTCAAGGATGGAACTGTTGTTCTACAGTTTGAGGTTCGACTACAAAATGGACTTGAATGTGGAGGCGCATATCTGAAGTATCTTCGTCCTCAGGGAGCCGGATGGTCTCCCAAGGGATTCGACAATGATTCTCCATATACTATAATGTTTGGACCAGATAAGTGTGGGTCGACGAATAAGGTGCATTTCATCCTTCAGCATAAGAATCCCAAAACTGGGAAGTTTGTGGAGCATCATTTGAAGTACCCTCCATCTGTCCCATCTGACAAACTCTCTCATGTCTATACTGCTATTCTGAAACCTGATAATGAGCTGAGAATTTTAGTTGATGGAGAAGAAAAGAAGAAAACAAATTTCTTCTCTGCTGATGACTTTGAGCCAGCCCTTATTCCACCCAAGACCATACCTGATCCTGATGATAAAAAGCCTGAGGACTGGGATGAGAGGGCCAAAATTCCAGACCCTGATGCTGTAAAGCCAGATGACTGGGATGAAGATGCACCAATGGAGATTGAAGATGAGGAAGCTGTCAAGCCGGAAGGATGGTTGGATGATGAACCCGAGGAGGTTGATGATCCTGAAGCCACAAAACCAGAAGATTGGGATGAAGACGAGGATGGGGAATGGGAGGCACCAAAAATCGACAACCCAAAGTGTGAATCAGCACCCGGCTGTGGAGAGTGGAAGAGGCCAATGAAGAGGAATCCAGAATACAAGGGAAAATGGCATGCTTCTTTAATTGATAACCCGAACTACAAGGGTATCTGGAAGCCACAAGAGATAGACAACCCTGATTACTTTGAGCTTGACAAACCAGATTTTGAGCCAATTGCTGCTATCGGTATTGAGATTTGGACAATGCAGGATGGCATTCTTTTTGACAATATCTTGATAACGGGTGATGAGAAGGTTGCGGAGTCATACAGGTTGGAGACATGGAAGCCTAAATATGAAGTTGAGAAAGAAAAGCAGAAGGCTGAAGATGCTGCTGCTGAATCTTCAGATGGTCTGTCAGGTTTTCAGGTAATGTTGTTCTACCAGTTTTATTTGTAATATTAATCGATTTGAGTTTTTTCCCTTTGGACTTGGCATTTACAATCATGGCTTTCATATTTTTTATCACAGAAGAAAGTCTTTGATGTTCTATACAAGATAGCAGACGTCCCCTTCTTGGAACCATACAAGATCAAAATCATCGTGAGTTTCAAATCTTCTCTCTCTTGTTCACATCCCAAACATTCTTTTGAGTTTCTTTTGCTATTACATCTAGCCGGCAACCTTCTGCATGTTATGAGTAGAACTTTGCTGATAGATGCCTGTTTTTGTGACACCATATCTAACCCATCTTTCCATGCAGGATGTCATTGAAAAAGCAGAGAAACAACCAAACCTCACTATTGGAATCCTGGTGTCCGTAGTGGTAGTGGTTGCTACTGTTATCTTCAGGGTTCTTTTTGGCAGAAAGAAGCCTCAGGTGAGTTATCTTATGCTCTGGTCTCATCATTTATTCACTGTATGCAGCTTAACATTGAGCGTAACCTTTTAAGACCTTCATTGTATAGGCTCCAGTTGCACCGACCGCCACCGAGACCAGGAATTCTGGAGCTGCCGAGTCTGAAGCTCCAGGAAGCAACGACGATGACGAGAAAGAAGAGAACGATAAAGATGATGCTTCAGTTCCACGCGCCAGGCGGTCTAGGAGGGAGACATAAGGCAGATAGGTGTTCAAATTCTAGTTATTCATTTTAAGCTTTCCATTTGAGCATGTATGGAAGTTTTATTACTGGCTCTTAGCAACTCAGACGAACGGGAATTTTGCCTCCTAATGTTTCGATTGTACTTGCATTTTGGATCCTAGTTGGGAAAGATTGTACTTGCATTTTGGATCCTAGTTGGGAAAACAAATAGATCTTCGCTACTCATGTTAGATCTATGGAAAATTAGCTTGGTTTTGCTTGATTAAACAGCTATTCCAACCATTTATATTTCACTTAATACTGTTCCTTTCTATGGTTATAAATTATGGAACTCGTGGTTGTGTTGTGTTCATGTGTTCTTTTTTTTTTTCTGTTTCTCTTTATGCCTTTGTGTCTGTGGAACTTTACATCTGCTGCTTAGCTAATGACATAAGGCTATATGTAATAAGCCTTCATTCGTGGAAGCCACATTTCCAACCATTTATATTTCACTTAATACTGTTCCTTTCTATGGTTATAAATTATGGAACTCGTGGTTGTGTTGTGTTCATGTGTTCTTTTTTTTTTTTTTTCTGTTTCTCTTTATGCCTTTGTGTCTGTGGAACTTTACATCTGCTGCTTAGCTAATGACATAAGGCTATATGTAATAAGCCTTCATTCGTGGAAGCCACATTACTGGAATCCTCAAGTCATACCATGTCTCTATTCCATCGTCATAAATTGTTGCTCTCATTTTCACCATATTTTTTCCTTCATACCTAACAATTGAACGTTAACTATATTTTAGATATGTAATCTTCGTATGTTATTTGCATAATTTGTAAAAATGGAAAATGTTCTTAAGTGGACGGTTGAGATTCTTTTTGAAGACGAGAGGGGTGCACGAGGCAGTCATTTGTCCACCGTTTGATTACAACCGCGAGGCAGTGTTGCGGATTGATCGGATCCGAATCCTTAACCATTTCTAGAACAGCAACTGGATCGACTCTGATATGATTGAATCCGGATTTTATTAGGAACTGTTCGGTTTACCACCTACGAACCGATACGACGAACTCAAATGCAAGGGTCGAGATTCCCGCGGCCAAAACGAACAAGGAGGGATCGGCTTCTCGAGTTCTTGCTCTCTCGGAGACCCGTCGCCGATCTCCGCCTCTGTGTTTCGTCTGTCGCCTTGGTGCTCGCCCTCGTATCTTGTGGCGGAGAACGAATCAAGCGATCGAGAAGATCCTCGAGCATCAACTGCCACAAGGTTTGCGTTCTTGATTCTTGTTTTCTTGGAAACCCTTCACCGCCCTCGACTCTGTCGCGTCCGCCAGTTCGCTCGTCCCTTCTTGTAGCGGAAGATAAAGCAGCGGTGGACTAGATCCTCGAGCATCAAGCTCCGCAAGGGTTTCCGTTCTTGAGTACTTGTTCGCTTGAAAACCCTTCCCCGTCCTTTTGATCGTCCCTTCTTGTAGCGGAGAGCGAAGCAGCGATGGAGGGGATCGTCGATCATCAAGTTCCACAAGGTTTGCGTTCTTGGGTTCTTGTTCTGTCGGAAACCCTTCACCGAACTCGGGCCGTACTCCACTCTGTCGCTTCCGCCTTTGTGCTCGTCCCTTCTTGTAGCGGAGAACGAAGCAGCGATGGAGAAGATCCTCGAGCATCAACTTCCGCGAGGGTCTCCGTTTCGGAGTTCTTGTTCTCTTGCAAACCCTTTACCGCCCTTTTGCTTGCCCTTTCTTGTAGCGGAGAATGAAGCAGCGATGGGGAAGTTCCTCGAGCATCGAGTTCGGCAAGGATTTTCATTCTTGAGTTATTGTTCTCTTGGAGAAGGTTGGCGTTGGTCGCGAGATGTCTCAAGGGTCTCCGTTCCAAGAACCTCAGGTCAGTAGTCCCCTTGTTCCACTGCACGTTCTCCATTAGTCACTTCGTCGGTCAGTTTTTTAGTTTTTGGTGGGCCGAAGAAGTCTGCCTTGAGTCCATGGAATGCTCAAAGCTTTGATGGCTTTGTTCTTAAGCATTCATCAGCCTTACGGCACGGTCTGTTGGTAAGCAGTACGGGATGGGAAATAACTGTCGAAAGAAGGTTTTTGTATCTGTTAGTTAGACAGCAGATGCAATATTTCTTTTTCAGAACGTCAATCTTGTCTATGTTGGTTTTGTTACGCAAAACAGATTGTATCGAGAGATGGGAGAACAAAAAAAAAGGAAGATCAATTAAATAAGGTGTCAATACATGCATTATGATGGCAAAGTTGTCTTTTGTTGTTGTCGGGATTCGAGAAACTTTAAGCAGCACAGTAAAAACAGGCTTGTTAGAGATGTTAATTATATATATACATTCTGTTTTGACATGAAATTTACCTGTGTTTTAATATCTTCTATTATTATTCATTCACCTTGACCAGTTTCCCATTTGCTGAGCATCACCCGATGTTTTTTAGTTGTAGATCAGTGAATCAACGCAACAGACCAAATAAGGGCAATGTGAGTTAGGGGCATCTGATCTGATCGACAATGCTGTAATTGTTGATGAATAAACTTCTTTTAACACATGGATACTATTTAGTTATAGATGTTCTGTGTATCAGTTTTTCTTTTATTTTTTTATACTTATCTTGATTGGCTTCTTAGACCCATGGTTACTATAGTCTGCAACAATAGAAAACTACTAAACTGTGGATGGAAAGCCACGAATCCTTGAGAAAAATTGGAGCAAAAATGTGAACCTACTTGAGTATGTCTATTGGTGGTACTGACTTCAGTTTGTAGGAGTGATTTTCTTATGACTAATTATCATTTCACAATCCTTGCATGTGACAGTCATAAGTTTTTGGAAGCTGCAGAGGCTTTCTGCATCCAAGGAAATATTTCTGATAGTAGGCAACTGTGGTTGTGATGCATGGGAGTAGAGCACTCTGTATCAGCTTCTTTGACAGAGGTAAGAAGTTCTCTTTTTGACTCAATTTTGCATGATTTGTAGGATTTCTTAATAAACTTATAATTGCATGATTTGTAGGATTTCATAATAAAGTTATAAAATATGCGTTTTAAAGAAAAGAATGTCAACACTCTTTGCCTTGATGTGTGTCGTATGCTTTGATTTGCCTTTAGATGTCTTTTTTCTTTGCAGATTGAACTAAGAGACTACAATTTCTAAGGCTTCATGCTCAACTAATCTGGCTGGTAGAACTGAGCTTGCCAATTTAGGTATATTCATCTTTTATTGCTAGCTAGAATACTCTATTTTTAGTTTCAGCTATTCATCAGAAGAGCATTTCAGACAACTAGATGCATCTACACGATTAGTTATTTTAATATCTAGTTAGTGTTCTTCCATATATGTCAAATAATAACACCTTATGCTACCTAAGCAAGAATTGAGATAAGTGACTTTCATGTAAACCCAAATCTAAGGGCTCAGATTATACCTTCAGATGATAAAATATCAAAAATTCTGGAGTTGTTGGAAGCCCGAAAGCAACAAATTTCACAGGCAAATATGCCAATCCATATCAAAGTATTTCTTGAACAGGCATAGCAAAATGCCATATGTGTCGACTGATTTTGAGCCCAAACTAACTACTAAAACACTACCAGGGGGTTGAACCAAAGCAACAAAATTCATAGGCAAATATGTCGATCCATATCAAAGAATTTCTTGAACAGGTATATCAAAAAGCCATATGTGTTGACTGATTTGAGCTCAAACCAACTACTGGAACACTATCGGGCGGTTAAAGGTTAGTGGGGAAACTTTGAATTTTTTATGATATGCAACTGAAATTGGACACGTGTTTTTTACCATTTTTGGAGTTGTGTAAATGCTATTCCATCAACAACAATTCTTGTGTTTGCAGATTTAAGTATATCCTTCAAGGTTTTTGATTGGTTGCCATTGATGATCTGTCTGCCACAAAAACATGGTGTTAAATGGTATTGTTAGAGGAATCATTTTCATAGTTGCTGGTGGTTCCAAAACTATCACACTGCTTTTTCTTTTTAAAGTTATAGATGCATTAATCCTATGCTGCTCTATTGCTTTAGAAAAGCCTACGACAACAACAAAGCTGTTATCTCATAACGGTCATTAATTTCATTAAAAATAGTGCCTATAAGACCCATGTACAACACCATGGCCTGTTGGCCCAGGACAATCATGTTCCATTTAGGTTTGCTGGCTAACAACGAAACCTTGAAAACCACATAGGTGCTTGAAGGGTTTGGTGAATCTTTCTCATGTCAACTAATTAATTCATAGGTGCTTTTCTTTACATGATACATTAGAATAAAACAATGTGCAAAGATCTGACCGGCCTAGTAATAACAGTAGCCTTAACGTCAGATTATAACCTAATATTTGTGCTCTGTTTTTTTTTTTCTCTTTATAATTTATTTGTAATTGCATTATCTACTTTGGTGTCTGTTTCATGTTGCATCTAGACTTGACTCCTACTGGTTTTCTGGGGCGTGTTTATGTGTGATGTGAACGCTGATTGGGATGTACAGTTTGTGAAGTTGGCTGAAGACAGTTTCCTCGGTGATTCCTAACTTTCTTGTCCCTTTTGATAGGTAGCCATTGACTGGATCCTGGTAGTGGGAGACAATGTGGTCAATATATATTCTTAATATCTTTCATTCAACTTTCACCCTACTAGTTGTTTTTATCTTAATTATATTCTTAATATCTTTCATTCAACTTTCACAATACTAGTTGTTTTTATCTTAATGGAAAAGAACAGGAAAAGTATAATATAGTGATTAGTAGTTAAAAAATTGTGGCACATACCATGGTAATAAATGTTAGATAATTGATGAGAATATTACTGTCGAGTTTTTGGTTGAACTTTCTCGTTAGTTTGTCTTAAATTTTATTGTCATACCCATCCACAGAGAACCTATCTGAACTCATCCCAAATTATCAAATATTGTTGATTAAAATTTCGGTCCCTAAAAAGTTGACCAATGTCAAATCAGATAAGATAAAGACAAGTTGGATTTTTGAGGATGAACCATGTTGACCCGATGAAATATGTTTGTGTAAATATGTGTGCTAAATCCTCTTCGTTTACTTGCAGGTCGCTGTAGAGCGCTTGTGTTCTCTGCGTCGGAGGTCCTTAATAGTGCCCATCAAAAGTGTGGAATTAGTTACAAAACCGACAACCTTAATGCAGGGAAAATTCCGCATGAGACTGCTGTAAGAGTTTCATTCTCCAATTTTTTTTTAAATAACTATTTTTTGTTGTTGTCGATATCTGCATTTAAGTTGTCGAAGTGTTGATATTAGGATAGCGTGTCCATGCCTATATGATTTGTTTAAGCTGTATTAAAGTATTTATCGATCGAATTTTAGGATGGGTATGAATAGAAATAAATAATTGAGTCGGGTTTGAAATGAAATAAGGTTGTTTAGTCAAGTTTGAAAATGGAGGATTACCTACCTGTTTCTATCATAGATGGCAACCGGTTGGATTTCGTTGGAATAAATACTCAATCAACTTTACTTGGATCGGAGTGCTCGCTAAATTGGGTGGGGACGGATACAGATAAATACTATGGGTGGATTCGAGATGAATTTGATATGACGAGATCTCAGTGTTCAACAAAGCAGCACTAATTTTCGTATAAGAGGTTATAGATGGGATTAACCATACGATGTATGATTTGTTTAAGCTGTATTAAAGTATTTACCAATTGAATTTTAGGATGAGTATGAATAGATATAAATAATTGAGTCGGGTTTGAAATGAAATAAGGTTGTTAAGTCTAAGTTTGAAAATGGAGGATACTTACCTGTTTGATGTAGCACAAGCAAGCAGGTGGTATCGACAATTCAGCAAACGAGGACAAGCAAACAAATTTCAAAAGACAGATTCCATTGCTCCTTTTGGCCCGAGGGTGTCCCTCAAATTGTCTTATTGGCTCATCAGTCCTTGACTGATGTGGACCAATTCATGCTCGTACATCAAATCTATGACTGACTAAATGGTCTGTAGATGATCTCTAGCCCCTCCCAAAGTAAACGTTGGTGGCTTAACTCGGTCCTTGGCGTTGAACGTGGACGCTAGCTAGGATAAACAAATCTAGCATAAAGACGAATACGAGTAGACAAGAAAAAGAAGGGGAAAATAGAAAAGGACAAAGAAATGATACTGTACAAAATAGTTAAGGAGGGTGCTCTATATGGATCTAACGACCCAATGTTTTTGATGATCATCATCCAGAGTATAATATTATTTGTACGGTCTGCTATATAGCCAGTGGTGTGTGTGCCTAGGAGAGATACGGTGGATCAAAAGTTCTCTTTGTGGAAGTCGAACTTTGTCGTGGTCTTATGCGTGAAATCCTGAGCCAGCTGGCGTAGCTCTTTCGTCAGCGCCGGGGCTCCGCAGTAGAACACGCCTGGAATCACAAAAAGTTTTTGGCGAGGTTAGCCCCAACTCCAAAAAGCTACAGTATAGTATTTGTCAATTTCATTAAAAATAGTGCCTATAAGACCCATGTACAACACCATGGCCTGTTGGCCCAGAACAATCATGTTCCATTTAGGTTTGCTGGCTAACCACGAAACCTTGAAAACCACATAGGTGCTTGAAGGGTTTGGTGAATCTTTCTCATGTCAACTAATTAATTCATAGGTGCTTTTCTTTACATGATACATTAGAATAAAACAATGTGCAAAGATCTGACCGGCCTAGTAATAACAGTAGCCTTAACGTCAGATTATAACCTAATATTTGTGCTCTGTTTTTTTTTTTCTCTTTATAATTTATTTGTAATTGCATTATCTACTTTGGTGTCTGTTTCATGTTGCATCTAGACTTGACTCCTACTGGTTTTCTGGGGCGTGTTTATGTGTGATGTGAACGCTGATTGGGATGTACAGTTTGTGAAGTTGGCTGAAGACAGTTTCCTCGGTGATTCCTAACTTTCTTGTCCCATTTGATAGGTAGCCATTGACTGGATCCTGGTAGTGGGAGACAATGTGGTCAATATATATTCTTAATATCTTTCATTCAACTTTCACAATACTAGTTGTTTTTATCTTAATGGAAAAGAACAGGAAAAGTATAATATAGTGATTAGTAGTTAAAAAATTGTGGCACATACCATGGTAATAAATGTTAGATAATTGATGAGAATATTACTGTCGAGTTTTTGGTTGAACTTTCTCGTTAGTTTGTCTTAAATTTTATTGTCATACCCATCCACAGAGAACCTATCTGAACTCATCCCAAATTATCAAATATTGTTGATTAAAATTTCGGTCCCTAAAAAGTTGACCAATGTCAAATCAGATAAGATAAAGACAAGTTGGATTTTTGAGGATGAACCATGTTGACCCGATGAAATATGTTTGTGTAAATATGTGTGCTAAATCCTCTTCGTTTACTTGCAGGTCGCTGTAGAGCGCTTGTGTTCTCTGCGTCGGAGGTCCTTAATAGTGCCCATCAAAAGTGTGGAATTAGTTACAAAACCGACAACCTTAATGCAGGGAAAATTCCGCATGAGACTGCTGTAAGAGTTTCATTCTCCAATTTTTTTTTAAATAACTATTTTTTGTTGTTGTCGATATCTGCATTTAAGTTGTCGAAGTGTTGATATTAGGATAGCGTGTCCATGCCTATATGATTTGTTTAAGCTGTATTAAAGTATTTATCGATCGAATTTTAGGATGGGTATGAATAGAAATAAATAATTGAGTCGGGTTTGAAATGAAATAAGGTTGTTTAGTCAAGTTTGAAAATGGAGGATTACCTACCTGTTTCTATCATAGATGGCAACCGGTTGGATTTCGTTGGAATAAATACTCAATCAACTTTACTTGGATCGGAGTGCTCGCTAAATTGGGTGGGGACGGATACAGATAAATACTATGGGTGGATTCGAGATGAATTTGATATGACGAGATCTCAGTGTTCAACAAAGCAGCACTAATTTTCGTATAAGAGGTTATAGATGGGATTAACCATACGATGTGATGTAGCACAAGCAAGCAGGTGGTATCGACGATTCAGCAAACGAGGACAAGCAAACAAATTTCAAAAGACAGATTCCATTGCTCCTTTTGGCCCGAGGGTGTCCCTCAAATTGTCTTATTGGCTCATCAGTCATTGACTGACGTGGACTAATTCATGCTCGTACATCAAATCTATGACTGACTAAATGGTCTGTAGATGATCTCTAGCCCCTCCCAAAGTAAACGTTGGTGGCTTAACTCGGTCCTTGGCGTTGAACGTGGACGCTAGCTAGGATAAACAAATCTAGCATAAAGACGAATACGAGTAGACAAGAAAAAGAAGGGGAAAATAGAAAAGGACAAAGAAATGATACTGTACAAAATAGTTAAGGAGGGTGCTCTATATGGATCTTAACGACCCAATGTTTTTTATGATCATCCAGAGTATAATATTATTTGTACGGTCTGCTATATAGCCAGTGGTGTGTGTGCCTAGGAGAGATACGGTGGATCAAAAGTTCTCTTTGTGGAAGTCGAACTTTGTCGTGGTCTTATGCGTGAAATCCTGAGCCAGCTGGCGTAGCTCTTTCGTCAGCGCCGGGGCTCCGCAGTAGAACACGCCTGGAATCACAAAAAGTTTTTGGCGATGTTAGCCCCCAAGTCCAAAAAGCTACAGTATAGTATTTGTCAATGAGCGTAGGAAATTGCACGCCATTGTCATAAGCGATAACGATAAAGGACACTAGAAGTCAATACGAAGCTGCTGTTGGTTGCAAGCTACTGATTTCCGATAAGATTACTACCGGCATGACCATTAATCTAATGCTTGCAGTCCACTTCACTAGAACAATAATAAACTAGAGAGGCAATAATTCGGCAGCATGCATGTGTATGAAGTAGTACCATATATGGTGACCGATTTCTTTAAAGGGAAGACGAGACCGGGGAGCATACCGATTCGTTTTTCGCGGTGGTTGAGGGCGATACGCTTGTAGACGTTCCGCCAGTTGGGGCGGGCGAAGTGGGACTTGACGCGGGTGCCCGACACCACGTCCACGCCGTGCTTGGCGTGGTTGAGCGACTGCAGCATGGCGATGAGGGCGGAGCGTGCGTCGCCCTCCTCGTACACGCTGGTGCAGTAGTTGTGCAGCTCGATCACCCCCTTCTTGTCCGTCTCCGCCACCTCGTTCATCACCCCCCGGAACCACTCGAACGAGTCCTGCTCCCTCGTCACCCAGTAGAAGTAGGCCCGCCGCGTCCTGAACGACGACGTCGACACCGACACCGACGTCGACCCGCCCCTCTTGTGGTGTCCGCTGTTGCTATTGCTGCCTCCCTCCTGGTTCTCCACGTCCTGCTCCTCCACGTCCCCCAGCCCCAGCGACTCCAACTGCTTCATGTTGTTGACGATGTCCTTGACGATGCTGATGAAGGGGGTGGCTCCGATGCCCAGCCCCACCAGCAGCACCACCTCGTACTTCTTGTAGTCTTGTGCCGGTGCGCCGTATGGCCCGTCGATCAGCACCCTCGGAAAGCTGTAGCGTAATACAAGTGCGATTAATCTCTTTGAAATAAACAATTATTAATCCTGTCCATGTGCCCAACATCTCCGCATCCCTGCCTCCGTCACCGAGTCCCCATTTTTCTCCCAAGAAGACGAAAGATCCCGATCGGCGCAACCTTTGGTCGCGTTCAGGATCCGTCGACTGCATGTTTTGACATGTGAACGTTGGACCGCCCACCCTGTCAGTTCCCACCCACCCCTCTAGGGGTGATGGGCAGTCAATTCTGACGGTCCCAATCCTCCCGTACCTTCTCCGCTGCAGCGCAGCCAGCAGGCATAGGGCAGCCAGGCACATGGCAACTCTACCAGATTCTCGTGAATAGAGAGAGAGAGAGTCGGGATAAGCACGACTCACCTTGGATTCGTCCCATTGTTGCTGCTATCACCGTAGTCAGCTCTCAGCAGTCCACTCCTCCCGCCGGTGGGCGGCTGACACACCTGAAACAACACCAAGCTTGCGTTACCGACGCCTGTCGAAACCTTCGAAGCCACATCACCAGAGCACCACATACCTCGGAGAAAACCATTTTGAGCTGCCTGGTCCAGTCGCCCAGCGTCCTTATGTGCACACTGATGTAGTCGTCTTGCGGAGCCGAGGTGATGGAGAACGGGTGCCTGTCGCATACCTTGTTACTACAATTTGGAGACTGCGAAGGAGGGTCTGTCTAATTGACATCGAGATCAGCATCGATTATTACCATTGGAAGGGGGAGACGGCAGCGCAGTTAACGAAGATGTACTGCCCGCTTCTGTACTTGAAGCCCTGCGGCTTGGACACATGCAGCGTCAACACGTTGCCGGGATACACCGCCACTTTCAGTATCTTCACCGGCCTCACGCTCGACCTCAATGCCCTCACCAGCCTTTCGCTCGCGTACAGTATCACCGGGATAGCCAGATACATCCACGTCTGATCCACCACAACGTGACACGGAGATGATGCTACTTAGCCCAAGAAATCGAGACGAAGAAGAGTACCGTCGCCGTGGATTTGCACGTACCGTTTTCTTGTACCATTTCTTGGAGAGGTAGAGGAAGTAGCCGTGGACGACGAAGAGGATGTAGACGATGACGAAGAGGTGGTGGGAGTACCAGAAGGCGTTGAACCCGGTGAGCCGGTTGAAGGGCTTGGGCAAGCTGACCCGGCCGCGGCGGAACCACGGGGTGGCCAGCGTGAAGGCGATGGCCATCAGCACCACCATCACCACCCCCGTCCACCCCTCGGTGCCCTTCACGAACCACCAGTAGTTGTTGGGCCTGGTGTCCCCGAAGAAGGGCTTCATCGGCTCGTACTCCGCGTCGGTCGCGTGCAGCAGCCGCGGGAAGTCGCAAGTCAAGTGGGAGATGGCATGCAGCCCGACGCCCACGGCGATGCCGACCGCGATCACCTGCATTTAATTCCATCGATCAGTTGCCTTCGGCAATCCATTGCGATAGAATGCGAATGGATTCATCAAGAGTAACCTGCCTTGTGGAAATTCAGATTGTCGTCGAAGGGGACGACTTTGCCGAGCTTGGTTTTGGTGCGGAGCCAAGTGACGGTGTTGCGGCAGACGGGGAGGAGGATGAGGGCCATGTTGAACTTGAGGGTCTCGGCGCCGCCCTTGGCGACGCAGACGCAGTAGCCCATGACGTGGTACACCGCCCGGTGGCGGTACTGCACGAACTTCCAGGCGAAGAGGCCGGCGCAGATGCAGAGCCACAGCGCCATCACCCACACCCGCTGCCAGTTGTCCTCCAGGAAGTACCTCGCCCGCTGGTACCACCGCCGCAGCGGGTTCGGCTCCTGCGTCGGCCTCAGCTTCTGGCTCAGCAGCTGGCTCAGGTTCCGGCTGTTGGTCGTCCCTATGTTCATCGACTGCGTCGGCGCTTGCAGCAGCAGCATCTCCAGGTTGTATATCTGATGATCACCCAAAGAATTCTCAACTCGGTTAACGGCGATCATGGGATTCGTTCGTTCTCAAGCTCAGATAGGAAGCAAACAATCACCTCAATGTAGCCAAGATCGTTGGGATCGAGTTCTTCCATGATGAGCCGGGCATACTCCTCCGCCTGTTCTTTGATCTTGGACAGCTTGTTGGCCGAGGCGCTCAGGGAGATGATCTGCGCCGTGTGTTCGATTACGTTGTAATTATGCTTCCATGTTTCAGATGGAGAAGGTACACGCTCTTAATTGCTTACCTCTTTGACCTCTTCCTCCGTTATTCTTCCGTCCAAGTTCTTGTCCACCCTGCGCAAAGCAGAGACAATGAGTTAGGGGGGGAAGATGTCGCGGTGACTCGTCGTCCTAGTACTCGTGGATTCATCAGTCGATTACGTACATGTCGAAGAAGGTCTGAAGCCTGGAGTCGAAGCTCTGGTCCGAGATCTGCTCCCAGAATTCTCTCAGCTCCGCCTTGGTGATCTTGTTCCCGGTGATGTGTCTTCTCCTCGCCAGCGCGTCGAACAGCTCTCCTGCGAACTCCTTCGACTCCTTCATGCCTACGCCATTCGTTTTGCTCCCAAATTAGAGGAGGAGGAGGAGGAGGAGGAGCGGGAGGAAGAAGAAGCAGTAGTAGTACATAGACGAAGAGAATAATTACCTATGCACTGGGCGAAGAGGGAGCGGGGGAGGGCGCCGTCGGCGGCGAGCTCGTCGAAGCGCTTCTCGACGGCCAGCCACCCGGCGGCGCCATCGGTCTTGGTGATGAACTTGAGCCCCTTGAGCGCGTGGGCCGCCGCCGACCTTGACCGGTCGACCTTCCCGCCGGCGGTCGGGCGCTTCGTCACCGAGGCCAGCCGCCGAAGCTCCTGCGACACCTGCCGGATCCGCGACGACGCGGTCCGGATCACCGACGATCCGAACGACGCCGACCGCCGCTCCAGCGTCCGCGCCAGCAGCGACACCTCCGGGTCCTCCACCTCGCCTCCCCCTGCTCCGGCCGCCGGCTTCACGCTGTGCACCGCCACCGTGTCGTCGCGCACGTCCAGGGTGATCTCCACGTACGCCTCGTCGTCTTCCCCGGCGGCGGCGGAGGACGAGGCCGGCAGGTTGAACCGGGCGCTCTTCCGGCTCCCCCGCTTGCTGAGCGGGCCACTGAAGCCCACCCGGTCGCTGCCCACGCTCTCCGTCTCGACCATGTCGGACGCCTGGTAGCCGTCGTCATCGGTTCCCATCCTCTGCATCACTTGAGCCTCTCCCACAAAACACGGATCACCTCGAAACCGGTAGCTGATATCCTATTACATATCATCACTCACAGAAGCACGCACACATATAAAGACCGAGTTGGGCGAACTCAATTCACGGCTGCAGAAACGTGTGCAAATAGGCAGGCATGATAGTGGTGGCGGACAGTGCCCTCGCCAGCGTTTGACCAAGAAGAAGCGACCAGTGAAAACGCGTGGCATGTCGATGGCATCACGAAAGAGCCGCTGCGGTGGGGTCGATCGCATTGACCGCATGTGTCTCGGCGTCGCTCCGTCGGGCTGGACGCCGTCATCGGGAGGAGATCACGTTCTCACATTTGCGTCCGGGGTTGGGAAGACGAGCTCGATTAGACCGACCTCTTTTCGCTCGTAGACGAAGACGCGTTCGTTTGTCCTCCAAATGCTACTGCTGCTGCTGCTGCTGCTTTGCTCAGAGCACGGTAAATGGAGGAATTTGACCTGCCCGTCCACCTACATGCCTACCTCGTCTTGGGAAAGCTTGTTGCCAACTTTCGTCCTCCTCTTTCTCCTTTCTGCTTCCCCTGAAGCTTACCGTTCCTCCAAATTTATGGCCCACGGATTGCCGATGTCCATGGAGGAATATTACCTACCCAGTTTTGGGATTGCTTCTTGGGAAATCTCTCTTTCCTCAACCTCCGTGACTTCTTCTCCTTCACATTCTACGACTTCTCTCATCCATTTCACACGCATCATCGACATGTACGTCGAAGAACGATAGCAGATTACGAACACTGTTTATACGCCGATGACATTTACCTTTCTTCTTCTTTTTAGTCTGGAAATTATCTAAGGTTTTTGGAATTATGTATAATATTTCAAGATTATTCCTTAAGAGTTTTAGTTAAATTAGAAAATTTTATTTTAATTAGAGTTAAACTCCTGACTTAATTCCTCTAAAAATAATGAGCAATATATTAATTAATATATAGGAGTTTGAAACAGAGAAGAGGCTTCCAAGAATCACATGTTGTAGATTTATATATTGATATATGATAATATATATATATATATATATATATATATATATATAAAGAAATTTACTTTTGAAACAAAGAAATAATAATATTTATTTATTTATTTTTATAGTTTGAAATCTCATTCGATATATATATTTTTTTTTTCTGAATTGATAATTTTTTTAAAACGTATTACAAAAGAAGACTACTTTTCCTTTACTAATAAACCACCATAAAAAATGATGATTGCATGAACATTTTAAGGAACATTAAGAAAAATCAAAGATGGAGCTTCAATAATAGTTTTTTATACCAACCAAGACTTTTATTGTCAAAGTAATCTCCGTGATCATTCATTCATGCCATTCTAGAGGCGCACTAACGGAGGCCGGACAATGTTGAACCATAAACATGCCGTCAAAAAATGGTTGTGGTCATTGAAAAATCTAACAAAATCTATCAATAAAGAAACAACAAGATTGGGTCGACACAAATAGTGGATTGATTTATCCACTCCAAAGAGCTTTCTTTCTTTGACCACACACCATCAACTCGGTTTATATTCGACACAACCCAAAAAAATAATAATAATAATAAGAAAAAAAATAGAGCTAGTATTTCTAGGTCGGTTTAGAAATCAAACTTGGATCGAGTTGTAGGATTAGATTGGGTGCGGATAGGTCCCACCCAATGAATGAATGCCATGGGCGCCGCTTGTTTTGGGAATGGTGAGTTCCCAACCCCACATAGCTTCCCTACTCGATTACGCATCTTATTTCTTTTGGCATGTGAATTTTGATGAACATTTGAGGCACGCAAGTTTTAATTTTGAATCTGAACCCGATTAATGTTTTTTTTTTTTTTGGGGGGGGGGGGGCACAAATCTTAAATTTAGATTTATACTTTATAATTCGATGATAGATGTTTTTGAATATTCATCTTTGTTTCTTTCGGATTCATAAGTTTATCGGATTCCAGAGTATAAATAAAAATTTTCATTAAATTGTAGGATGAGAATTTAAACCCTCGATAATAAATTGAATTGTCGAAACAAGAATTATATTTTTATTTATTGACATATTCAAATATATATATGTGTGTGTGTTTGTATAAATAAGATGAGTTTATTTGATGAAACTATTATGAGGTAAATAAATGTATTTAGTAACTAAGATTAGCTGATATCTTCGTATAAGAGATTAATATAATGTGATTATTAATCATGAAGTTGGATAGTTTTAATCTTCTAAGCATATGGATCGAGAGAATAAGAAAGGAGAAAACTAAGTCAATCTCGTAGACCCCAAAATGCTTGGATCTATTTTTTTGTGAATTAAAGATAGATATGATCAAAACGACGACAATTTCCAGTGTCATAGGAAACTCGTGCAGGGATTGACGGAGAAGGTTGCGGTGGACGGAGAAAAAAAGTTGACTTGCCACCTTGAACACATGCATGCATTTTATTGACATAGTACAAACGGGATTCGATGGAAGGGAAAGTGTGGCATAAATCTCATGCACAACTCGTGCAAAGGGTAATTAATCAACGTGATCGTCCTTTTTATTTAATTTCTACATGGTCTTTCTATAATAATGTTAATGCTGTTTTTTCTTGGCTATCCCATTTGCGTTGAAGAGTCAAATTGGTTCGAGGTTGTTTTGATGGTAAGATCGATGTTGGGAAGTGAATGAATGAGTTTGGTAAATATCTCTTTGATGCCTGAATTAAAATATATATAAAAAATATATGATTTTTCAAAAAAGAGAAGCTCGCTAAGCTAATGTACATATTTTGGATATTCTTCTTTGTGAGAAAAAATTTGTTGAATTATGGGATCACATATGGTAGGCTTAGGGTCCAAGGGAGTTGAGTAATATCTATATGAATTTTTAGAGTATGTATCTACATATTAATTTTACTATTCTACATCTTTTGGATATATGTACATGAATATATTATATATGACTCAACTATTAATTTTTATATATTAATAAACTACTATCTTGATTAATATTTTATGTTTAATGATAATATTAATTTTGATCAACAATCCAATATGTTGAATCTAATCTTGTTTTCTAAGTTAATACTACTGAAATGGGGGCATGACTTGTAGGTAATTATCGACATATTATCTTTATTTGATCGATACGAGATCCATTTTTACCAGATCAATGACTATGTAATGCTTGACTTGATAAGATTGTTACTCCTCCTTAATCGTAGCTTGTAGCTTGAGCAATTCGATACACGATCCTATAGTTTATTAATGGTCAAATAACTCATGTAATCATTCTCGCTATGTTCTAACTGTCACTCTAACACATTACAAGAGGCCTTTCGAATACATTTTTCGGGCTCCCTTATTTTCTCATCTTAATGTTTGACTGAATTCTCTAAACCCCTTATCGATTTAAGTATTAGAAGAGCATTATCACCTTAGCTATGGAATCTTTCCTAACAATCCTTCCAAGTAATCGATGAACTAAGCTATGTAACTTTTCTTATGGATGTTTGCATAAGAGTGTTTATCTCTGATATTGTTTTCATATTATATTGTTAGGAAAGATTTCGTAGAATATTGCTTGTTGATAATTTATGGTGACACGGTAATTATGTTACCCAATCTCGATCGAAGTTGAATGATTTGGAATCCTCCTGTCATTCTATTAGCGTAAAATATCCTAATGTCATATAATATATATTTTCAATAGGATTCGTATGCATTCACATCAACATAAAATCCGATTTAAATTTGTATCCGCGTGGAATTGACTACACGTTGAACCACAGACAACTCATACCCAGCTCAACCTGGGGTTGCATTTGGTCAAACTCTATGCGTTGACAAGTAATGGGTCAATGCAGTCAACGGCAAAATTGAAGTGTGAGCGTTCCTCCTCGGATGGCGTTCGATGGCCGGCGTCGCGTGGCCAGTTTGAACGGATCGGACGGTCATCCTGTTTACCAGCCCACTAAAGCAACGGTCTTGATGTCTCTCTCTCTCTCTCTCTCGCTCTCTCTCTCTCTCTCGCTCTCGCTCTAATGGGTTCGTCTGAAGACGAAGTCAAGAAAAAACATTTGGTGAGACAAAAGGAAAGTTCTTCATTTGTCTTTTAATCAGATTCTACGATCACGTAAATACTTAACAAATGATAAATCAGTAGTAAATAATAATATATTTCCAAAAGGAGAAAGACAAGTGAATGGGAATTATTATAGAGGAAGAATATAACTTGATACAGAAGAAGAAGAGATGTGGTATAAAGACGCCTTCGATAATGAGCTAGACATTATAGAGGAAGAACACGAGTTGATACCGAAGAAGGTTTGTGGTACGGCTAACTTTCAAAAAAGTTTCAGTGCAACAACACAAATGATAAATCAAGTACGAAAGCTTTTCATTTTTGATAAGCCGTAAAGACGAGATTCGATCGTAACATCTTTACACATTTTCCAGAAAAAATATGGATTGAGAATCCATAAAAACCGGAGTTTAGTATATCACTGGATGATGAGACGTCAAGCCGAACAAAGTGAACCAAATGCACCATCAGCAGATTAATGTAATGTTTTAACATGTAATAATAATTAGTCAAGTAAAGCTAATACAAGGATTAATTAAGTGAATACTGTCGATTTTTAGAATGAACATCCAGTCTAATAAGAAGTAAGCATACATAATAGAGGCAGTATGAAAGGGAAGAACCCAGTAAATGTCTTTATTTCTGGTTCACCAAAGCAGTATTTGCTTACCACATGTAACAACAGAGGTCCTCTGGATCTTGGAATACCTCTTCGTCACACCAACCGCGATCGGGGTCAGATATGTATTCGCATGAGCAGATCTCGCGATTCTTATACACATTGAGAATCAGTATGGTGATACCAACCACATGTAATGGCACCAGGAAAGCCTCATCTCCAAGCTGAGGTGACAACCAAAGTTTTGTCCTCCCAACCGAAGTAAAGTGCCCCACTTTCCTCTTTAATCTTGTATCGATCACAGTAGGATCCTGACAATGCTCGTACCGATCCATTGACGTTGGTGCCGAATGGGCATGAGACGAACCCCGCCATTGTCATTCTTGCCCTCCACTTTCCGGCAACCTCGTACCTTTTTTTGGTTGGAATTGGAAGTTGTTTTACTTAGTAATGCGATGTTTCATAAAAAATTCCAAATATTTAGATAAGCTAATAACAAAAATATTTTCAGGATTACCTCTCTATGCGGTCAGCACCTTCACAGGCCACGATGTTGACGATGTCTCGTGCAAGGCATTGCCTCTCCACGTTCATTCTGTCTGTGCTATCCCTCGGAAGAGTTGCATCGAGTGAATCAAAAACCGCTGAATAATAGTTGTAGACCTCCATAAACCTATCATTTTGTATGTTCAAGATTTTGAGAAAAAAAAAAAAGGCTGCAGATAGATTATGATGAGTATATACATGGGACGAAAGCAACAGCGATAAATACTTGTGGAGGAAAGAAGTAGTGGCTCATAAGGAAAAAGGAAATAGAAAAGAATTATGCACATTTGCAAACAAAGAAAACAATTTATTGGCAGTGGAATAAAGAATAAATTATAGAAAAAGAATGTAAAGAGGTAGGAGAAACAACCTGGGGAGGAATGGAGCTGTGTTAGTGTTCATATCCTGCTCAACAACTGTGACCAGTTTTGGTCCCAGGCCCTTCACCATTCGAAGCAGCTCATCCCTTTGGTTCACCGTTGATACACTCTCATCTGGCATATGATGCAGTTGAAATGCAAAGTTAACCACAAGTGCCTCCCCAAGTCGACGATCTAGCATTCCAGGTGTTACATCTCCACTCTTCACAGCTATTGCACTAATTTCAAATGGGACACCAAGCTCCTCTGCCAGCTTCTCAAGGCGCCGTCCAATAATTTCCAAGCCTCCAACTGCCCGTTGCACTGACTCGGGATCATCCACTGCAGATATCCTCAAGTGTGGTGGTTTGTGCGGCCAGGTTGAAAGAGTCTGTATCAAGTTTATGTATTGACTTCCTTGGTTTAAGTCAAAGTCTATGATATGAACTTTTTCTTCGTCTCTGAAAGCTTCTATGATTATATAATTTGCTGCCATGTAACCAAATTTGAAACATGGGCAGACCTCAAACAGAATCTGCATCGCTGAAAGCTGATCTGAAGTTGGGGGTTCTTTACATTTTAGAGCCTTATAAAGGCCTCGTCCTGAAGAGGCTATTCTAGCCGCAAGACCTTCCACCATGTAGGCTGAAAGCCTTTGTGGAGGATCCCCCTGAATTGAAACCATTTGACGGAGCTCAGCTATGATGGCTTGTGCCTCCTCCGTGACACCTTCAGATATCGCAGCTGCACAATCAAAAAGTAGCTGCTTGGGGGTTCTAGGTTCTCTATTGCTGCCAATACAGCTGACGTTTGAATCCGATGATGACTCTTTTGGTGACTTTGTAAGTAATAGGTCCTTGATAGGCTCAGCCCAATCATCTTCAATTCCCAATATCTGGTACGAATCCATCAAATCCTCATCAGTGTCATTCAGTAAGACCTGCTCGATCTCTTGAAGCTTTAACCTAATTTCATCCTCACCATAGTCTATTTCATGATCTGAACTTAGATTGTCAGATAAAGAATGGGAGGCCTGATGCGAGATGTTAGAACTTGCTGAGGAATCAGGATGCTGAACTGCTTCAAAGAAGCTGTAAGGATTTTCCAATGTGATAGACGAGTGAATATTAGCCATCAGCTGATAGGGAGCTGAAGGAACTTGAAGATAGAGTCTTGGAATGGTGGATGTGGATGCTTGAAGTGAACCAACATGCATCATTTCTGAAGACGAATTGGTGAAGTCTGAATGGCACGATGGCCCATTACGGTACATCTATTTATCTGCACTTAATATTTGCCTAGATATATGTAAGCTATCACCACGACCTTTATGTGCATAAGGTTTGGACTCTCCATAGGCAGTAGATGAATCCGCAGACCTTACCATAGACATGTAGTATTCTCCTAATTTACTTAAGGTGCTGAACAAAAATTGCAGTTTGCAAAGCCGAGATGCTTCCTAAGCTGATTGACATATTCAGGCCAGTTTGCAACAAACACCATAGTGCTGTGATCACAAAACACAATGTCAGCAAGGGCTAGAATGTCTATCGTATCAGTGCCCTATCTATACAAGAGGACATGCATAAACAGCTTAAGCTATAACCTTCTGATCTGTAGCAGTTTGGATGCTTCAAATTATCAGCAAAAGCAATAGTGCCAATAACTGATACAAATTGATGAATCATTATAATATAGGTACAAGTAGTTCTGAAAAAGAAAAAAAAGAAGCTAAGTTTAAAAAATTTAGAAAAACAAATGAAAAAATTGGCATGGTTATATCCCACAAACGAGCATGAGATTAAGAAGAGCCATGTAATAATTTAAAAACTGAACTACAGAACAATATCCAGCTGCATTGTTGAAGTGGTAGAAAGAGATAGCATGTGTTGATCGATTTGTTGCAGCAGAGGTTGCTAAAATATTTTCAGAGAACTAAAAGAAACTATCAGAGACATGTAGAGAGACATGACTAGTTCTTCAGACAAAGGACATCATATGAAAATTGCAGCTACTTCACAGGAAAGATGGTTTGCTTAAAATCAGCGGTACTCTCTTTACCTAAGTTTCGGGGAGGAGTGATCCCCACCTCAAATACCTAGTAAAGTCCAAGGGCACAACTCCCACGAGGACTCGAGCACAAAACCACTTTGGAGGAAGAGGATAACTAGCCACTAGATCAAAGCCTGGTTATAATTGGATATAAAAGTTCCAGCATAGCTAACCAATCACAAGTTTAGAAGTTAGAAGGAACAGTATCTTAAATCAGTTACAAGGACTCAAGTTTAGAAGTTAAGCATTCACAAGTTCCAGCATAGCAAACGAGTATATTTCACAGAACAGCCAATCGCAGCTGGATGTCCTTTTGGCTCAGCAAAGATTGTTGATTCATTCTACCGACAAGTTGAGAACTTATAACATTTCTAATCTATACTACTCGTTGCATAATAAGTAACTACCGGAAGAAGAATTGTTCGAGGACATTATACGCTTAGTGCTGGTTTTGCATACTCGGGGTCTTAGAATTCACTTTTTTATTTAAGTTGCTAAGGCCAGGAAGAATATCAGTCTTGATAAAACATTTTCAAGATTCAAGAATGACTTGATTTAGTGTACATGGAACTAACAAACTTTATTCACTGGACTAAGGCTTTAACTGTCCAAGTATCAGTACACAATGTATACAAATAGCGAGTCGAATTTGGATTTCAAGATGACAACTTTGTTGAGGACTTATCCTTGCAGAGGATATTTCCATATAGCCATGCTTTAGAATCTTCAAGAGATCACCCAAATTAGATGCAAAACTGTTCCAGCAACTTCTACCGTATCATAATATCATCATAACAATACAAAAGAGACAATCGGAACTAAGGTAAACAATGGACTATTAAGTCTCACCATATCTGCCACTAGCAAGATTATGCAGCTACTATAAACTACTAGTGAACAGAGCATGAATCTCGAAGAAAGTTCGAAAAGGACCCTTTTGCAAGGATAGTTGCTCTGTCTCGTCATACAGCCTACAAAAAGTCATGATCCAATAGAGCTTAATGGTAACTAAATCAATCAAACATGATCAACTTAATCGCATCCAATAACATACAAAGACGATAACTAATAGTGCACATAAGGCGACCAATTATGAATTAGCTCAATGGTAGCAACCAGAAATCCGTACCGATTGGAACTACTAAAGATTCTTGAATCGAATTACTCGAGAACCAACGCCAAAGTAGCTTTCCCCATCCCAACGATTATTGTGACCGATCATAATCTCAATTTCCTAAGAGACATGGAACACTCTTTAAAGGCAAAAAACACAAAACAACACAAGAAAAAGCAGGAAAAGTACGATCGATCTGGGTATTACCTGGTCTTCGATCATGGGAGCTAGTTGAAACCCGAGGGTGCTGTCTTGATCGCAGATAGCCGAGGGCGTAACGATCTAATGAATGATAGGATTCCAGAAGGGGTCGTAGAAGAACAAAGGAAGGCCGAAGGCGACGGACGAGATCGCGTAGATCGGTGGACGGAAGAAGGAGGAGTGGTTGTGAGACGGCGGACCACGGAAGCGGAGACGCCTGTGCGCGATCCGGCTCGGCGATTAAAATAATGGCGTTTCCATTACAATGGGCGTAGTGAGTGCTATTTCCCACACTGCCGCGACCCACGAATTCGGGTGGGTCACGCGCAAAACCATGCGTCCCAAGTCAAACTTAGAGAGACTCTTCCGAGGGCCCACCTAAACACGTACGCTACGCGCGTACTTTCTACTCGTGGACGGAGCAATTTGGGTGGGTGGCGGTCGCTCGGAACGCAGCGAGCTTCCCACGAGTAATACTTTTAACCGCCCGTCTCCGTCACCCGCTTATCCACCTCTATGATCATTGGTACAAAATCAGGGACTTACGTGGGGCTCACATGCGGGCCCTACCAAAACACAGCTAGAGGACTCGCATTTTCGCGCCGCGTACGGAATCATTTCTTGATTCAGAGCAGTAGTTTTGTTGCCGAAAATACTTCTATTTGCTTTTTGGTGTACTGCTTCACGATTCAGAGCAGTAATTTTGTTGCCAAAAACGCCACTCTCTGCTGCTTCACTGGCACATTCGAACTGCTCAACTCTATCCTTTCCACCAACCCACTATGGGAACGCGTGCGATAAGTCGAGTTAGGCACGACGAAAAGACGTTCTCCGATTGGTTGATAGAGGTGGATCCCACGCAGGTATTGCTGACCTCGCGTCATCCGATGTCGATTACGGATGACATGGATCGTTTTATGACTAATATCATTATTATTATTGCTGCAAAGACAAGTGTTCATATATATATGTATGTACATACATATATATGTACATATATATATATATAGATATATATATATATAGATATATATATATATAGATATATATATATATAGATATATATATATATAGATATATATATATATAGATATATATATATATAGATATATATATATATAGATATATATATATATAGATATATATATATATAGATATATATATATATAGATATATATATATATAGATATATATATATATAGATATATATATATATAGATATATATATATATAGATATATATATATATAGATATATATATATATAGATATATATATATATAGATATATATATATATAGATATATATATATATATATTTCAAGTGAGGTTGCAATGGCGGTAAACTTTGTTCAGGTTCGAGACGATGCGGTTTTGGGGATCTGAAGCTGAGCTCTCGCCTCTCTCGGTGCTCCATTTTGGCTCAAGACAACTTTACGCGATCTTACTATGAAGAATGTTCCGATCGAGGCGCCTCGATCAGATCGAGTCGATCGACTTCAAGTTGGTATGCTTTTCCTCCTATTTCCTCTGTCCCCATTCAATGATATCGAAACCCTAAATCGCTGAACTATTAATCCCGTCATCCGATTCTTCGGGATATTTGATGGAAAGTGTCGGTGTTCGTCTGTGTCTCTTTTTCTACATCGATTTTGACCCGGAAACTTTTAGCTAAGGTTTTCGGTAGTTCTAGAAACCCTGGGGTTTGAATTCTATTTCGTCCAGGCATCACCCTCTTGCGCGGAGAGAGAAGCGCGGGCGTCGGATGGCGGCCGTTGACGTTCACATTGGCTCCCCAAAGGGAGGACCCGATGAGAAACCCCACCACATTGTCGTCCTAGATAATAACCTTTAACAGGTATCAGTGCACTTTGGAAGTCCTACGATAAGCCCGGAACGATTCCTGGAGGGCGGTTTCCAGGTTTGACTTGAGAACGCCAGCCAATGTGAGGCACAGTGGAGTTCCTAGAAAGAAATACTAGTCGATGGTGATCTTTGACTGCTTAAGGTATATGCTGAACCCAAGCAACAAACAAATTTCCTGATAGAGTTTTGTTCTTGGGCAGTGTTTTAAAGCCATTTTGTAACATGAACATGAAGGAAACTTTAGTTAGTGGCCCGTGACATGAAATAGTTGGGGCATTATGTGTATAAACAGCATAAATTTTTATTAGTGTATGTGACATCGCCATAGTCGGAAATCACAAGTCCAATTGTTGGGACATTGCCAACTCTTAGTCCATCTACGTAATGTGTATATATGTACTTTTCTTCAAACCATAGTTAGTTACCAAGGATCTTTTTTTTTTTCCTTGATGAATTACGACTGTCTAAGGCAATGAACTTAAATTTGGGCTCAAACCAATAATTATCTTTGACAAATTTATTCTCTTGTTTAATTCAACAATATATGAGCTTGACAAAAAGGAAGAGTTTTGAGTTTCCGACAAAAGGCTGTGAATGGATTTCGTGATTTACATTTGGATAAGTTGTTTAGTTGTCTTTATTTTAAATTATATAAGAATATTAATGTTTTTCGAAACTAGGATTTTTTCCAGTTAGAAGTCCTTTTAATCTTTCTTCCAATTTAACTAATTTTGATATTCAACACCTTTCTTCCAGTTCCAATTTCTCTTACATTAACAATAACAGGTCATGTTGAAGTGGGGGAATATATTGAAGTGTTTGCAGCATATATTGAAGTGTATAATTTGAGCAATGCATCATCAGGTTATGCACATTAAAGTGTCTTTATTGTTAGCAGTTCTGAGAGTACTTGCAATGATAGTTTGAGTTGGTTTCTTATTTGTGTCATAATTTCCCATCTTATGGGACAAGACGAAGTCAATTATCTCTGGAGCATTCTTGTTTAAATTTAGATTTTTCATCCTTTGGTCTAAAAATGTAAAACTAGAACTTTATAATCCTTTTTCTTAACATGGCTAATACTATGTTGTTACAGCTACTCCCCCAACTATTGTCTATTGCCTCTCATTCATCTATTGTCTTCTGAGTTTCTGTTTGATTTTCATCTTAATTTTGTTTTAACACTTATGTTGCTTGTAACCTGCATGGTGGAGCTTCAACTATATACCATATGAGGAGTCTTTGTTATGGATTTCACCACCCTCCAACATGTACAGATAGGTATGCTGGAGAATCAAGATCGCCGTACTGGTCCCTATAATGTACTCCGTTTCACTTCTCTCCGTCGCAGGCATGATTACATAATGATTTTATTTTGTATTAAATATCTTGTGTTGAAATATCTAGTTCTGGAGAGCAAACACAAGCACTTGTTTATCATGAAGGATGCAATGTAGTTTTAAAATAAGAAAAAGAAGTGGTAATGCAGACTCTTAGAAGACTCTTAAAAGCAGTGATCATCCTGTCCTCTAGGTCGTCATAATTTCATTTTCTCTGTGAAAGTTTACCGATATCATTGCGGGTTTTATTTGAGATATGCTGAGCTAATTAAAGTGTATGCTTGATGAATCTTATTTGCATCCTAAAATTGGATTAGAAATTGAATTTATTGATTTAGCCCATTCTCTTGCATGAGGCCCGAATATGACCGGAAGCTTAGTCCATGATCATGATTTAACTAATATTTATTATACTTTCATGCAGGTTTTCTTCTTTGCATTTTATTGGCTTTTTAAACTCTAACGTTCCGCTGTGTTTTCAGAAACATTTGGCAGTCCCTCGCACCATAAACTGCTGATATTTGGGGAGCCAATCGTGCACTCTAGTTACTGTTTCTATTAGAATTTGCATTCATGGAGAAATTCTTTTGTTTTCCATCAATGATTATTTCCTTTTTGCAGTTCTTATTACCAGATATCATCAAGCCTTGCAACGAGTCTTATCATCAAAATAATTTCTGATCGTGGAGTAGGATCATCCATTGCTGGAATTACTTGGTTCCCATAAGCACTGAGAACCATTATCCATGATGGTGAAGATCTTTTGGTAATGTGTCAAGAAATTAGCTGGAGTTCTTTTTTGCTTTATGGTAACGCAGTCTTACCTCAATATATATCGATGTTACTTTTATGCTTCAAAAATGTTTTTCCAGCTTGCAAGTGAGTGATCATACTGTTATATAATAGCATTCAATGTCAAAATACTGCTCGTTGTTCGTCTTCTATCTGTTCACTGTTGCACAACCACACGGTTTTAAGTGCTTCAAGCACCATTGTCATCACCAGTCTATTTCTCCCGAGACCTACTCTTTATCTTGTACTAAAAGGAGACCTTGGAATTGAAGATGCCCCTTTTGAACAGGTGCTGTGACAGGGCTGGAAGGAAACAATTGCCCTGCCCACCCATATTGACCCCGCAGAACACATCACAAGCAGTGGGGCATGGCCTTCTGAGAGGGCAACATCACATTGCTTTCAAATATCTGTGTCCAGATCAGCCAGATGAGATGACCACTCTTTGCATCCCGAAAGAGGAGTCAGAAGGACATGAGAATGCGCTGAAGTCTTTTGGTGAAAGAGATGTGAGAGCTTGGAATCCTATCCGAAGTTTCAGAGTGGGTGAAAAAGAAAGGAAGGAATTGGGCAAAGGCAAAAGAGGGGGTGTGTGGGGGAGATGGAGGAATCCTCTACCAAAAGCTAAGAAACAAAGCTGGTTGACAAGAGCAAAGGGCAAAAGGGCTTCATCCCATTGGAGGTTTGGCATCAAGTGTTAGGAATGTATCACATCAATCAGAGTTCTCTCTTATTCTTAGGTACGCACTTTGATATATGAACCTCTTAAGAAATCTAGAATCGTGTGTACACCGCCAGCACTTCAAGCATGATGCTTTAGGCATGTGGGGTTCAGAATTAGCATGTAGACGTGGAATATGAGTTAACATTTCTATTATCTTAAATCATAAGGGAGTGCTTGATCTAGATCTGAACTTATAGTCATAGACCCTCGTTTGCATGTTTAAGGTTGAGAAATAAAGTCTAGTTTGAGTATACGTATCTCTAGATGTTATGCAGAAGCTGAGATAAAAATGGGTGTGAGGCGAGATAAATGCAAGTATCGGCTTCAAAGTGTTGGCAGCCTAACTCGTTTCGGGGGCATATTGAGTGACATTAGGGGAAAATTGAAGTTTTTGGATTGCAGTGTATACCAATTAGCAGTAAGAAGGCTTTATTCCTGTCCTATGATGTGATTTGAGACTTGGAAAATAATCTTCCACATATTTCTCTGGCATGCTTTTTATTTTTTTCTGCATATCATAGCTATTTAGTAAATATATAAGTGATAGATCATTTTCATCTGTCCATCAACTAATCAACAAAAGGTTGGAAATTTTTACCTTGTGATTAAGTATAGGCCGTTGTTATGCTCTGGAAAGTCCTTTTAACAGTATATAAGATCAATTACAGGAAGAAGTTAGATCCCTACATGCTGGTACTAAGAAAATGGCCATTGAACCGGCAAGCCCAAGATGTGAAGATTTGCAAGGATATGGGGACAGCATCATGCTGGCTGTTATGAGTCCATGTCATGTCCTCAAAGAATAATATGAATTGGTCATATCTTCTTCACCCATCCATGTCAGGTTGAATGAATTCCCTACAAATGGCCAACTCTTGAACAACCATCGCATTCTGAGGACCACCAGGGGGTGGGCATGAAGAAATGGAGAAAGTTGCAGGACTCGGTGGATGACTGTGTCATCAGGACTAACAGTGGATGGGACAATAATTGCCCTCATGCCTCCCATTTAAAACAGAGATGGTGAGCGGGAAGGAGGAGGTTGGGGGATATCTTTCAGGCTGAACATGACAAAGCGGGCAGGCATGATTGTGTGAAATGGAGAGGGCAGCAACTCCAAATCGAAGGCACTCGAAAGCAACTTGTGTCGAAAGCTTCCCTGAAAGAGACCTGCTGTTCTGGTCATGTACCCTGGAACAACCTGGCAGCAAGGCCACTCACGATACAGGGTGCAGCATCACTTCCCAACATCTCAAAATGATAGCAGTTTGGTGCTGGATTAACTTGGAGCTCTCACATGATCTATCTAACACATCAGGAGACCACTATCACAAGTACTCTCTCTCTCTCTCTCTCTAGTCCTTATCTCCATATCCTTCTCATGCTTATGAAAATAAGTGGTACTTGATTTGTTCTGGAGATAGGTAGGGGGGCTTCATCTTAAAGCAGAAACAGCTGCCATGTTGGCCCACATTTTGTTGATTGAGATGGAGAGATTGGAAACATGGTTTAATGGTGGACATGTTTTTCCATGGGAAACCAACTACAGATATGCTTGCAAAGCCAAGGGGGGCAACAGATTGACTTCCAATCTCACTGGTATTTACTCCCTTAACCCTAACCCTCTACTGTCACTCAATTACTGCACAGGATATTAATATCTTTTAGAATCAATTACTTGTCCGCTGAGTTTTTCTATTTTACACTTTCTATTTTGGATGCTCACAAATTATCTGGTTTAGGTCCTCATATGATATATATTTCATGATAGCTTTGCCATCTACCAATAAGCTTCAATCACTTTTAGTTAGTTCATATGGATAAAAGTATTGCATGTACTATATGTGTGTTCTTTTGGTGGTGTCATAAGAGCGTGGACCCTATGAGAACAATTAAGAGAGAGGGTCAAATTAATATTCCCATAAATTAAATGATGGTGGTCATTAACTGTATATTCATCAAAATTTGTACTTGTCCTGATGAGCATGGATTTTTTATATATTTTTGAACCAAATGCTTAATGGCTTCGTTTGATTGTGATTTATTACCCAACATATCTTAGACAAGCCAAAGCCACCAAATCTCAACTGTTGCTCATTACAACTTTCGTCAACAAAATCCTAATAACCCTACTAGAATTCACAAACCAGTTTGTGACTAATGATGATGATGGATGACGCTAGTAAAAGGCTAATTGTAGTCGGAACTTAATCAAGAGCATGTGACACATATCCATTGTCATATAATATTCAACAAATAATACAGATTGCAAAATTAACTTGCGATAGAATATTGAAAGATTAAAAGGGGAATGGAGACCACAAGTAGATGAATCTTAAGATTTTAGACGAAGCGTAGTTTAGTTTCTTCTCTTGCAGCTAGCAATTGTGAGGATGGAGGGAAAAGTGAACGAGAAAGGGGAACTCAAAAGACTTCTAATACCAGGGATTAGATGACGCTCGACATTCTCACCCCATGCTTCCCACCGGGATCCGCAACGGTGCCGTGGGGGCTCACCTGACCCGGTCCCACCAGATCAGTGCCCGTAATGATGGCGGTAGATTTGGAGGGTCGCGATCGTTTCGGCAACGGTGGGTCGGTGTCATCTTCGCCACGCCTGGCATCTTGCGTTGTCTTTACTACCTGCGTTATTCTGCGTCCACACTCTGCCATCAATGCAAGATATCATTTCCCCATCTCGAAACCCTTATCGACGGTGGCCCGAAGCAGCCAGGCGTGTCTTCACCGCCTCCCATGTATCTCTGTGGTCGTATTACCAGTTCCACATCATCATCTCCTTTACATTTGTGTTCCTGTGCCAGGCCCTACATGCTCTGCTGCATCTCCAATGGCCATGGATTCAGAGCCTTCCATGGACCATTCACTGTTCCTACTGCATCAATCATACGCCCGGAACTCCACATGGTGTGGGTGCTCATGAAGGCGGTGGTCCTCCCTCTCTATCTCTGTTTGTCTCTCTCTCTCTCTCTCTCTCTCCCTCTCATTCACACACGTCCATGGCCATCCTAACCGACCTCGCTGGAATACTTACAAACACTTGTTGAACGCAAGCCTGCCTTTTCCTGGGCAGCAGACGGGTGTATAATCAGTAGAATCTCACTCATGAGCGGAATAGTATTGCCAGTAGCAGTAGTTCACCCTCCCATGGCGTTAAAAAGAGAAAAAGTAAAGATTATATTACTCGGCACCAAAATCTAAAAAGGTCTCGGATTCTTGTGGTGCAGTGCCTGCGTAATGAATACTGGTTTCCGTGGACGGAAGTGAACGGGCGGCTTCTGCGCAAGAGAAGCGAGGGAGAGGAACGTGATGATGGACATGCTCACGCTGTCGATTACGACAAAGCGAGACGAAGACAAGCTGCGGAGCAGCAGCGGAAAAGGTTCCCATCACATGTGTCTCTTGCTCTGCACAATACAAACAAAACCCATCATTTCTTTTTCCTTCACTTCTCTTCTTGTTCATCAACAGCTGCTACGCTGTATCGTTCCAGTCCGGATCTGATTCCAAGACACGGAGGAGCCTCAACCACGCACGCTGTTGCCGTGCACTGTGCGTGTCAGCAATCCATTCTATGCTTTTGGGTCGCTGTAATCCACGAGCTAACTGCTGGGTATTGGATAGACCGTCACTGATTCCGAGAAAGAGAAGCATAGAAGAAAGGGCAGATGTTGTGTTGTGGGAGGGCATCTTTCTGCTCCGTTGATCCCTCTTTTGGGGAAACCTCCTTCAGCCAATTGATCTCCAGCAACCCGTTCTACGCTTCCCATGTAGGCACAGAGCGGCACGACCACCACCTCCACCCTCCACCTCCACCTCGTCTCAGCTCAGGATTACAGTACCAGTAATCGATCCTGGTTGAGCGTGACGATGACTCCACCCATGAAACACAAGGCACCGCACCCCCACTTGGTCAAAAGCTGGGTCGTAAGAAGATAAAGCCTGTCACTGCCTCCAACGGGGAGCTGCTGCCTTGAGCATATATCTTCGGCCCCCGGTAGCTTAAAATTGGGTGAGATGGGGACAGCCCCGATTCCAAGGCAAAGCAAAGCTCAGCAGACCTCTGCAACTTTTTCTTTTGGTGGTGACTTCCTGGTTGCAACATCAAAAGGCCGGCCGGCCGGCCGGCATTAAAGAAAGAGAAGCTGTGGCCACAAGCTACAAGACATGGCGGAGTTTCTCCAGACAAGTCAACCGATCTCTGCCGAGCCCACCGGAGAAAGCCGAAAAGCATTCGACGAAAGTCTGATCCCCACCCCCCGAGAAAAGAGGGGGAAAGGGATATGCTGCTCATCTCGAGGCCTCCCCCTTTCTCGATACGGATATGTGCTTCGCCGTCCACATCCATCTCGAGGAAGAGGTGGATGCAGAGTAAATGCTTGTTTAAATGCTCGCTCGCTGCAGGGATTCGGAGGTGGCAGATAAAGGTCGCTGCTGCTTTGTCTTTTTGTCTACCGAGCCAAGACAAAGGGACGCATCGTTGAAGCCATCGATGCGGCGAGTTTGCGGATCAGAGGAAGAGGAGATGGAAGAATTGATTCCCTAACCAAAACAACAGGGTAACAATATTAACAGATCCCACGCCACTCGACCCGGCCGGCGAGACCCTAAACGAGGGACGACGAAGCCGGAGCATAGCCGCTCTCATCAGCACATGAAGACTTGGAGGTAGGCGTTCTTGGTGGAGCCGCAGACGGGACACGTGTCGGCCTTCGACTCGCAGTCCTTGCATACGCAAACGTGCCTGCAGGGGAGCAGCAGAACGCACACGTCCCGTTCCCCGCACGACTTGCAGGCCTTGCGCCGCTCTTCCACCTCGAAGCAGCACGACTGCGCGTCGTCGGCCGGGAACGCCGCCCCGCCGCCGTCTCCGTCGCCGCACCGTTCGTGGCCGGCGGCAGCGGAGGCGCCCTGGAGTAGGGCCTGCTCCAGGCTCGTCCGCAGGCCGCACGCGATGGCTTCGTTGTTCTTGGCCATGGTGAACCACATCTGGTTCTCTTCGCTCAGCTGCCGCACGTGCTCTTCCAACTCCGCGTTCCGCCGGCTCGCCGTCTCCAGCTCGGCTTCCTTCTCCATCAGGCGCTTCGCCGCCTGCTGCTCCAACATCGACAGTAGCGCCCGGCAATGCCTCTTGCGCGCCTCCTCCAATCCAGTCCGCAACCTCTCGCTCTGTCGTAGTAGCCATTTACTTACCACCATTAGTTCAAGAAAAGAACGCAAGAAGCGAGCGATCAATAAGGATACGAAGGACTGGGAGATACCTGCACGCGGACGAGGGCGTCGATTTCCAGGTTCTGTTGGAGGAGAAGGGAGACGAGATCGCGAACGGGAGGAGAGACGGCTTGCGACAACGGAACGTGCCGACCGCTGGTGGAAGTTGCACCGGACTCGAGCGACCGACTCTGCAGGAGGACGCCGGGGATAGGGATGAGCGGCGAGAGGGCCGGGTTGCGAAGGCTGGGAAGCGCCATGGAATCTTCCCGCGCACGCTTCCTGGACCCGGATGCATTGCACGTGAACTCGCTCTGCCGGCCGCTGAACCCGACGCCGGTGTTCAAGATTTGGTGTTCCTGCTTCCCTGGATCACCCAGAACACCGGTTTCAATCATCGACTCCATCACATCAAGGTATGTCAGCAAGAAACCGGCCGCTCACCGAGGCCACCATTCCCGCCGCCATGGAGTTGCAGGAGATCGCGAGGGTCTTGCATCATTTGTACATCATCCAGAGCTCTGTTATGAAGGAAAGGAAGAAACAGGCTGTGAGAGAGAGAGAGAGAGTGTGTGTGTGGAGGGGAAGGAGGAAAGATCGATCTTGAATGGAAGAGGAGCGGCACAAGGAGGCCCAAAAGAAGCGCTCCAAGAAAAGGGGAGAGAAAGAGGAGGGAGAAAGAAGCGTTGATGGCTCACCGGTTGCGGAAATCGGGGGAGAAAGCGTTGGTGGGATACTGCGCTTGCACGGCCATCACTGCCACTTCCGAAACCCCCACACGACCCCTCCCCCACCACCACCACCAACACCACCACCACCACTCTATCGGTTCCTCTGCCCCTCTCTTCTACTTATGGTGGCATATATATAACGTTTCGAGAGAGAGAGAGAGAGAGAGAGATATATATATATATATATATATTATCAACCTTCCCCACGGCACGGACGCAGAAATAAAAGAATACATAGAGACGAAGCAGAAGGCTCTCAAACGTAGCGTCATAATTTCGACGGTGGTGCCTTCATCCCCTATCGTTGTGTCCATCGGTCGCTTTCTTTCCTGACTGCTTCTCTCTCTCTTCTCGATGATGATAAGAGAGAGAGAGAGGGGTCAGTCAGCTGCAACGCTATGTCGGGTACTGCTGTGAGAAACGGCCGCTGACAAGTGTGTCCCCCATCTCGCAATCTTTATTGCTCACCTATTCACGCTACTGTCCGAGATTTAATGACCTCCCACCACTGGCCTCAAAAGGGATCTATCAGGACGCTGTGGACGCTACTGTGGATTCACATCATTATTATTGCTTTTGTTCCTTCTCCTGTGCGTGCGAACTATGCTCAGCAGGGGAAGCAAGACCGAGTGGGTCAAACGAGGAAAGGCTACAGAGACTAGCGAGAGGGAGAGGAGAGAAGAGAGAGAGAGAGAGAGAGGCCAAATCCTAGGCCCGAACCACTTGCCGCAGTAAAAAAAAAAAAAAAAAACACTGATGCGATTCCCTCGCACTATGTCGACTTGCTCCTGTTATCAAATCATAGCTCCTGTCACTCACTGCTCCTCCTCTGCTTTGGGTCTTACCTTTCCCTTCCATAAACAGTATCAACATGTACCAGTCGTCAGTAGAAATGACCAACCCCCTACTGTCCCAGAACGAGCTTTTCTCTTCTGTGTCTTAATTAGGATGCAGCTCCACCAACACCATGTTAATTTGTGGCCTGGCTCTGCGCCCCCAGGCTTTTGTCACCATCACTATGGTTGCCTTTAAGGTTCTCACGCATGAAACAGAGTCACCTCCCCGACTCCTCCTATTCCCCTCCCCCGTCTCTT
>LVTN01000073.1:182678-199359 GCA_001649415.1 Musa itinerans | reverse complement strand
CCCCCCCCCTGTTTTGGCTCTTCTTATCCCGACTTCGCTCGAAGCTTTTGGTACGCGGGAGTTGAATTGAATATTTCCAGTCTCCACTGCCCTCTTCCTGACACCATTATGTGACGGCAACTGACACATACATTCGAGAAAAAGAAACCATTAATCTGCTGTACACACGAGAAGCGCAGGAATGAGTGGGTGGTGTGAGAGACTAGAATGGCGAAAGGAAATCCATGTACTTGGAGGTGCTCTCTCTCTCTCTCTCTCTCTCTCTCTCTCGTGCGTGGATCGGCAGCAAACAACACTATCTATCTAGACTTCTCACACCATTGACCAAAATGTCGAGACGACGGATGGATGATGGTGGTGGAACGATTAAGAAAACGCGTCCAATTATACACCCACCAAGCTTTCGAGTCATTGGGCGGGTTTGAGATCCGGTAAACACGTTGAGATCTTGAAGGACGTGTTAGAATAAAGACGGATTTCATCTGAAACAATTACACTCGTTCAAACCTTAGCTTCTTAGGATTACTGATCATCTAATATTCTTATCATGATATATGTCCCTCATTTTCTAATGTTTGATTAAAAAAGTAAATATGTACGATTTATAACTTGAATTTTCATCACCTACGTGGATTTCGTTCACACGTCAGGTCTAATATGAATTCTCTCCGAGGTGTCAGACTTGGAATCCACGGTCTACCGTAACATATGTTTTCGTCCCCATCCCACCCATCACGTCTCTTTATCCCTTCTTTGAAACTACCGTCTTACCGGTGATTGGAATCGAGACAACACGCGTGTCTTGGAATGATCAACTTTCCGAGTACTAGAAAATTGGAACAACACGGAATTGAATTGAAGGTTACACAGCCGCCACAAACAAGCCAAATGAGTCAACGGTAGGAAGGTCTAGATTGTATCAAAAGAGTTGTTGCTGATGATGAGATTGGATGATGTTAGGGGAAGAACCGATACCTCAATCAATCCGATGTGACTCGCATATAGGATCAGATCCTATCAAGATACCGTTTGAGGTTTCCTGGGCTTAGCATCGATGCACTCACAATCCCCGACGTAGATCTGCACACACATTGAGATCAAGTATGGGCTTTTCAGCTCGATCCTTTTCACCCCTAAGTTAACCCAAGACTAAAAAGTAAGTAAAATGAACGTTGTAAATAGATGACTAACCTTCATTGCATGCCAAAAGTAACATTTTATCCAAAAACAAATATCCCATAAGACACATTCTACAAGGAAACAGCTCATGATTATCTTTCATGGATAAACATCCATGTAGACAATAAGAGGAGGAGGCATCTTCCTTGAACTTACGTCGACGATGTGGACGAATAAAGAAAAAAGGTCTTGCCTCTCCAATCGTATCAATTAGTATTACATGTTGAATTTATATTGGAATGAATATTTCTCCAATCGTATCAATTACGGTGGCACTCGTTATTAAAGCTACGAAATCATCGTCTCGCTACCCTCATTTGATCCCCTCTTTCAAGTAGAATTTAGGCCATTATATATATATATATATATATAAAGAATGTTCAATCCTAGTACATGATATATGCGGAAGGTCAATATATGCAGTAGTATGATGGCTACATCATCATGCTTCATTACTGTTTTTAATGTGTTATCCAACACTATGAGATGGCCAAACTAGACCCTGCAGCTTTTCTTTGTGCCCGAGCTCTCTTCCTAACCTATCTGTTCTGCTTCAAATTATTGAGCTAACACGACCATCCTATACAATAATACCGTAATCTAAGCACCAGAATGTTGGGGTGAGCATGGTTTCGGAACAGCCAATTTAGTTTCGATTTCAATTTAACCCAAATAAATAGGGTATTAACCACTCTATTATAGACCCTATTTATGGTTTTTTTTTTCATATTTAGAGCCCAGTTCGAAACCGGAACCGAACCGTACGGCCTCGATCCCAGTTCGGTTTGAAACTGTTGAACCGTTGACATGATTCGGTTTGGTTCCAGGCTAATTCGATTCCAGTTTAAACCGAATCATAGTCACCTCCAGGCAAAATCCCACCAATGTAGGCTAACACCAATACCCTTCAACTTTTTTTAGCTGAAATCATGCATGTTTGAGTCCTTGGAGTTTCAATCCCAAAAATTCCACCAGATTGTAGCATCATCTGAAGTATCTAGATCCATGGATGAGAAACCATACGAAACTCAAAAAGAAAAAAAACTGGGTTTGTGGGTAATGTTTACCGAAGACGGGCGGGTGGGATTCATAGGGAACTTTCATCCCGCACCGTGAGGAAGGAGGCGAGGCGGGTGCAGGAGGATCTAACGAACCAAAGGGTTCGTCCGGGTCGTAGGCGACGGCTTTGTCACACCTTCGCAGGGCAACAAGATCTCTATACTGCATCAAACTCATTGATCAACTGTGAGTAGTGAAAACATCCTCATCAACTAAAACCAGAAATGAATTGATGAATAAGAGAAGCAATACCTTCAAAGAACCAGATTTCCTGCAGTCACTCCAAGAACATGTCGAGAGTTTAAAGCAGCCTTCAATTTGTAAACAGGCCTACCGAGCAACCAACATCCACACAGTTTGATATGGGTTTCTTCTTCAACCACAGTGTATGCCGATAGAACCTACGACTCAATTATAATGTACACACTCATAAACCAAGGTATTAACTTACAAATGAGGAATGGTACCAGAAACAAATTAGTGTTATCTTGTTTTCGTATCGAAGAACCACACGGAGAGTAGCAAGCTCAATAACAAACAATGAAGTCCTCTTCGGCTGGAAATCCTAGCCGCAGAGAGCTGATATGCTATCAAGAATACAAAAGCCAGCTACAGAAAGCATCTATGGAGAAAAATACTTACAAGACATCGCGGCATGTGCGGAGACCACTTAGAGATGCACAACTCTGCGATGTCAACTTCACAAATGTAGTTACTCATTTATCGCCAGATGATAAAATATAGTGTCAAACAGTGTGACTTTAATGGGTCTAACATGACTAGAGAAATGGCAAATTTACGACCATAGCATGCAGGAGAATTAGGGAAAACCCTAATAAAATATTTCTTTGGATATCACAACAAAACAAATAAAGAACTGCACTTTACTAACTTCTGCAGAAAACAACATAAAGAAGATTATAAGAGAATGCAGTAAGACATTTAAATGATCACCGTATTAGATATATCGGCATAACTGAGATAGCATTTAATAAATACATTAAAAAAAAAATATCCCGTTGACTATTTCCAGAGCTTTTTATTTATATCCAATGCATGACCAGCTTTAATCGAAATTCTGCCAGAGGAAAATATATATATTTCCTCTAAAATGCAAGAGATGATATTTAAATAGTTATCATATTCCTTCAACATCAAATGCCACTACCATTTTTCAGTCATCAAAATTACCGAATACTGATGCTAGACACTAACCTGATAACAACAATAGGAGGCTATGAACAAATGCTTATATTTTGCAACATGGCAAGCACATACTGAACCTCTGATCATCATTTTCACAGAATATCACATCAAATAGTCCTTTCAATCTCAAAATCTCATACAATTTACTGAAAATAGGTCTCATAAAATATGTCCTATACGGAATATAAACCTAAGAAAGTATGCTGGCAATGGTTATTATGACTATGGGGTGTGCAAGCATCTTGCTATGTTTGTTTCAAGGGTAAATATTGCAGCAAACAATGCATTACATATTGAAAATAATATAACCAAGAACCGGTAGAAGAGGAGATAGCAAAAACCTTTTCATCTATCTTGGTGCATGATGAAAATGAATGTTCTACATGTTATCCTTCATTTTTCTTTCTTATCATATTTCAGAAGACAAACCATAAGACAGACAGAGAAAGACATCCATATATTCTAAAGAAATCCTACAAAAATTATTACAACCTCCTTTGATGGTCAATTGAGACAGCACAAATGATGGACATATACACAACTCTCATTCCAAATGGTTCAACCACTCTCAACCCTGTCATGCTGAGGTACTTTGTTTAGTAATTTTTTGTCAGCAGGAGGGCACCAACCTTTAAGTATGAAAATGCAGGAAATAACATTTCCATATTAATCCACCGTAATAGGATCAGAAATGTTTTATCTCAAACATCAGTATCTACCTACCTTTTTTGCTCCTAAACCACCAACACAAGATGTTATCTGAGTGAGATGTTCTCCAAAAAGGCCAAGAAACATCATTAGAATCATATATCATTTAGTCTAGTCACCCTGAAACATTGAGAAAATTGAAGTGCCATGTTCAATGCTAGAATGATCTTAGAAAGACCTAAAGAATCTGTTAGTTACAACATTAGGTTATTTTGAATAATACACATATATAAGAATCTTCTCAGCACAATAAACCAACATCAAACGTCGTTTCCTCGTGCCACTTTCTAATTCACAGTTACCTACACTATTGCACACACAAAATAATGAATGGTTCATAATTCAGATCACTAAAAGTAAGAATCCATTTTAAGAACTGTCATTGCAAGACTCACCAAATTGACTGATACTGATCGATCTCAACTAACCAAATTTTAGCCAATTTCGTGGCTCATAGCTGAAATCAACAGAAAAGTAGGAAGGACATGATAAAAGTCAATGCAGCATAGTCAGCTGTAACAACCATATCAAGAAGAGAATGACAAGGAGGTAGAGGATATGAGGATGGATGCAGTAATGACAATCAATCACCACTCTCACCAGATGCCACTTGCAATTAGGAGTGTAAATGAGACCACAAATGAGCAAATCCTTGTTTGTGTGTACTTTAATCAAACATACAGTTGTTTTCAGCTTGACATGATAATAGGTAATTGATAAGACCCTTAGGGTTTCATCGTAGAAGAAGAGGGAAAAAAGGGATGATCGCTTCGAGGGGATCGGCCTCCTAGGGTTTGTCAAAAGACTGAATAATATTTCATTGATGAGTTAAAAGAAACAAATACATACATATTTATAGAGTTCCACCCAGAGTCTACCAAGACTTGTGCCTTAATAATAAATAAATATTAAATAAACCCCCATCCGACTCTTACCGAACTAAACAAATTCAACAAAACATTATTCAAAAGCTCAAAAAATAAAGGGATCCTAACAATTCCTCCCCCTTCAAATCAGTCTTGTCCTCAAAGCTGAGCAGCATCAAACTCGGGGAGTTTCTCTTTCAGCACTTCAGTCACAGGGTATCAGCGGCTTGATTAAGTAAGTATGGTCTCCACTTTTTAATAGTGTAAGCAATAGGTCGGCCTTTCGGTGTAGTAGTCATTGCAGTTTTCTGAAGAACCCTCTCCATCCGATGGCTAGTGGCAGTTGTGACCTTATTTCCACGTCTTCCCTTTAGGATCACCTGCTTTCTATTAATAAAAAATTCATGATTAGTCTATAAAAATTCTAAGAAACATCACCCGGGGTTGATAGTCATTCAATTCCAAGCACCACTTCAAAGTCTTCCAAGGGTAACAAAAAGAAGTCCACAAGCAACTCTTGGCCTTGTATAATCAACTTTATCTTCGAACATTTGCTATCACAAATTAAAATTCGTCCATCAACGACCTTTACTTTAAATTTGTTATAGCCTTTAATGTGGTAGGCTAATCGGTCAGCAATCTTACTGTCCATAAAATTGTTAGTGCTACCAGTATCAATTAAAACTGTAACATGCTGATGTTCCAAAGTTCCTCCAACTTTCATAGTTTGTGGGTTAGAGAAGTTGGCTAATGCATGCACTGTACGTATGATAGGTCCAACATCTTTGTCAGAATCCATACCTTCATGATCGGAGTCCACATTGTTAGCTTTCGGTTCCTCCCCAATTGGTTCAATTATCAGAAGTTGCTCTTGTTTATATCGGTGCTCCCTACTCCACTTTTCATTACAGTGCCAGCACAAACCTTTCACTAATCTTTCCTTGAGTTCTTCTCAGGTTAGTCTTCGAGTGTTACGGTCCCGGTTGGGAATAGATGGGGCGGGTGGCTTACTAATCATCTGTTTATTGTTACTTCTGTTTCGATGAATTTCCCTGTTGATTTTTTCTTCATGTAAGCGTGCAAATAATATTACGGCTATCATAGTGCGGGGTTGGCGAGCTTTGACTTCACACTAGATATCTGGATTAAGTCCTTCAATAAATGTACCCATTAGTTGTCATTCGAACCAATCTCTGACTTGATTTGACAATCATTCAAATCTGCTCTAATATTCTAACACTGTGGAAGTCTGACGAATGTTGACGAGCTGCCCATCAACATTCTCGTATTCAGATGGTCCAAAGTGAATAAGAAGTCCTCTCTTGAATTGCTCTCACAAGGGAACCCCATGGCAAGTTTCGTACCAATCATACCATTGGATTACATCTCTATCTAGCTTGATTGAGGCTATTTCCACCTTTGATTCTTCTGGGGTTTTGTGAAAACAGAAAAAAAATTCTGCCCTAGAGATCCAATTGGTCGAATCTCCATCTTCCCATCTTGGAAATTCCACCTTCGTGCGTGGGTAGCTTGTGTCCTATTCTTGGTTCCTTTTTCCTGTGTCTCTAGATCGGTTCAATGTAAGACTTGAACTTTCATCTTGTTGAAACTTGCTTAAGCTCTCTCGGTTCTCAATTCTAATTTCCAAGGCTTCCAGTTGAGCTTTCACTGAATTATCGATAGTCATTGCATAGGACTATAGATATGTAATCCCTGACTCTTGTATTTGTTGTCTAGTCAAGGGCATCAGCACTGTCCTATTCGGTGCAATTGTTGTAAAGCTTGCGTTGAGGGCGTGAGGAATCAGTCGCTACGAGGAGGACGTTGCTACCAAGGCTGGGAGGCAGCGATGCTGGCACGGCTGGGAGTGGCGTTGAGGGCGTAAGGGATCGCTGCGAGGCTGCTGAGGAAGCAGATGTTAAGACCAGCATGAGGGCTCACTGTGGTCCCTAAGCGCGCGGCCGAAGGCAAAAGCGTCGCCGCGAGCGACTGTGGCCGCGACCCAAGGGGAGGTGGCAAGGGTCGCGATTGGGAAGCGGGCATCGACCAAGGTAGTGTTGACAGCGTGGCTGGGAGACGAGACGCTAGCAGCGCCGTCTCCAGCGAAGGCGCGGCTGAGGATGACTGCGGCGGAATGTGGGATGAGGCAGCCCTTTCTCATTCGAGCGGGATGGGGCGTGGCCGCGTGCTTCATTTATTATTATTATTATTATTATTTTACATGATAATGGTTAAGATGATGAAGTGATATGAGAAATTACAACGGGAACGCCGAATATCGCTGCTCTGATACCATATGATAAGACCCCTAGAGTTTTATCGTAGAAGAAGAGGGAGAAAACGGATGATCGCTCCGAGGGGATCGACCTTCTTGATCACTTCGACGGGATTGACCTCCTAGGGTTTGTCAAAAGGTTGGATAATATTTCCTTGATAGGTTAAAAGAAACAGATACATTCCTATTTATAGAGTTCCACCCAGAATCCGTCATGACTTGGATTCTTAATAATAAATAAATATTAAATAAACCCCCTATCCGACTCTTACCAAACTAAACAAACTCAACAAAAGATTATTCAAAAGCTAAGAAAATAAAGGAATCCTAACCGTCATTGGTGATACCATATGTCACAAAAATTCATTAGGAATAAAATAACATGAAACTTTTTTGAGCTAATGGTGCTAGGCCACTTAATTTCAGCAAAAGCATTATATAGTATGTGCAAAGGCAGTGTAGAAAGTCTTCAAATTTGATTGGAAGGCCTAAAGAAATTAATACTATAACTGACCCTAGCAAGGATCAATAGAGGTGCTAAATCTGTACATTGTCATTTCCTTTGCCACATAATAATTTGACTGATCTACCGCCTACCTACCTTCATAGGTTCTTAATAAAGTATCGGGGAATAGGACAAGCAGTTCCTCGATTATCCTTCCAGAACCATTACAAACTTATTCCACGTTAAAGTTTTCTACTAAAACATAGTAGAAAGTTTGTGAAGTCAAAGCCATCACTTGTCTAGGAAAATCAAGCATAGAAGTATCAAACAGAAAAGTAAAACCAAAAGAAAAACACTCCTGTTCCTTCTGAAAAATTTATATTACCAATGCTCCAAGAGTGAAAATCTAAAGCTTAACAAAAAAGATTACTTGAAGATGAGAAGGCCACAACAGAAACAAAGATATGAGTTTCAGATAGGAAGAAAGAAACAATGAAAAGACAGAGAAGTAACATAAAAACATCAGAATAAATGCATATGACAATCAAGAAAGTGGCAGTAGAAAACATGAAAATATAAGTCTTGTTTCCAACTACTCTTTTCATGCTGCAATTAGTCACTATATATGTGCATAAGTTCTATCACTAGATATAAACATACAACCCAGAGAAAGCAATAACTCTCGAAAATGGAGTCAATGATATCCCTACTCAATAGAATGCAGTTTCGGTTGACAAGCTCAGAAGCTACCTACTACCACAGACACACAGACAAAGACTATGGAACCTGCATTTCCTAGTTTAATTAGAAAACCTGATGTTATATCATCCTAAGCATAATAGGCATTAGTGAATAATGTGGATGGCAATTGTGATGCATAACCCTTTTTTAGCTTCTCGATTTGGTTCCTGATTGAAGATGAGGCTGTCAAACCCTGAGTATCTGCAACTTCGTGGAGAAGGCGATGGCCACCCAGTCGGGCTGGGAGGAGGACCACTGAAGCTGCTCGATCTCGGCACCAGCGGTGTAAGCCAATATGGGGTCGAGGCCGCCCTCGGCTGTGGCGGCTGAGGCGACAGGCTGGTGGCCGCTCGCCTGGTCACTGCCCATGGAGGAGAGGTCCCAGATGAGGGCCTGCGAATCATCGCCGGCAGTGCAGATGTGACAGGAGGAGTGGGGAGCCCAGGCGATGGCGTTGACGCTGGCCTGGTGGCGATGGAGCTCGACGACGGGCAGAGTGGGGAAGCGGATGTCGAGGACGACGACCTTGGCGCTGTCCATAATGATGGTGGCCATGTAGCGGGGGTCTTGCTTGTTCCATCCGAGGCGGACCAGCGGGGTGCCGGGGGGGTCGGCGGACTCGTAGATGATGGTGGAGTGCTCCTTGTCGCGGAGGTCGAAGACGCGGACGGAGCCGTCGGCGGAGACGGAGGCGAAGACGCCGACCCCGCCCCAGGCGATGTCGTAGACCTCCTTGTCGTGAGCGATTAGCTGGGTGTCGACGGCCTCGCGATCGATGTCCCAGACGGTGCAGGTGGTGTCGATGGAGGAGGTGCCGATGCGGCGGGGCTCGGCCTCGTTCCAGTCGAAGGAGGTCAGCGGGCCGCAGAACTCGGAGTTCCGATTGCCATTGAGGAAAGCGCGGAGCTCGACGCGAGAGGAGTCGTCGGCGATGCGCCAGATGCGGAGGAAGTCGGCGGAAGTGGCAAGGAGGTCCGGGCGGAGGCAGTCGCGGTCGGGAACGAACATGGCCTTGGTGGGGGGGTAAGGGTGCTCGAAGGAGAGGGCCGGGTCGGAGCGGATCTCCCCCGTGGCCTCGTCCAGCTGCACGATCTCCATCCGGTTGCCGTAGCCCTCGAGCAGGCTCCCGATTGCCAGCCGGTACTTCTTGTCCCGCCGCACGCTCCAGTTCATGGCGTAGACGTGCCACGGCGCCTCGTACGTGTAGATCTCCGACCGCTGCTGCTTCTGCTGCTCCTCCTCCCCATCCGCCTCCGACGAACCCCGATCCGGCGTCCCCCCACGGTCCCCAACCCCCACGCCGCCGCCGGTTCCCCCCATGATCACCTAGCTTTTCCTCCTATCCTTCAGATTCCAATGAAGATCAACTGTTTGTGTAACTTCCCAAGAGGAGGAGGAGGAGGAGGAGACAGGCGAGAGGAGACCAATAGGAATGGGATAGGGCAGGTGGAGTCGCCTCGAGGCTTGGAATTTGGTAAGGAGCAATGATGACACTGAGACACATTACAGACAAAGCTATCGGGGCCCCGCACCTTCACCTCTGAACCAGACCAACGGGTGACCACGCGTTCGTGGTCCGACCAGGCTCAGAAGCAAACCATCGTGTTCGAACCGGACTCCGCTGACACGTGCCTCTTGTGTTAATACAAATAAAATAACCATACAAAATAACATAAAATTATATGTGCCTTAAAATAGTATTACATTTATATGAATATTATCTTACTTTATTATTTTATAATGTTTATATGATTTTGATTTTTGTGCTATTTTCTGTATACTTTTTTTAAACATTTAGTTTAAGTATTATTATTTGTATTAAATACATACACTATTAATTTAAATCGATTTGAATTAATGGAATTATACTGATTTAAAAATCAACGGATTGATTGAACCGATTTAATTATAGAAAACAAGGAAAGAATAACTCAGTTCAAACCCTTTTCAAAAAAGGAATTAAAGAAAGACTCCAAATAAAAAATTGCGCTGACTTATTTTATCAACCAAATTCCTTCGAGTTCAGTTAATAAAGAAAGCATATGCGATGACATCATCCATTGACCAAGTCATTGGTCCGCTCGAGGTCAACGATGACCAGAAGTCCATGAGCATTCGCAAATTGGACTTTGTTATAGTTAACCACACTCCAATACAAAACATCATTCCAGCACACTGAACCCAAGGCATGACAGACAAGCATTCCCACACATCTCAATCAAAATTATCTATTGCATAGATGCGTTACTGGTAGATCAGCAAGGCTCGACAAAAATCATATGCAGATAAAACCTCAGAGTTTCCATATGATTCAAGTTGAAGAAGACTAGTCAATGCTCAAACCAAAAGAGTTTAAAATCAAAATCTAGGTATATAAACTTTTCCAATTTATTGACAAAGATGCCTAAAACCAATCAGAATTTCCATTTTAGTTAAAGCATGAGCAGGTTCTAATTAAGCTGGACTTTCATAACTAGCACAGCTAACAATGGAACTAATTGCTAAGATATCACAGCAAGCAGTCATGAGAAATATGTTTGGTAATATCACCCCTCATAATAATTTGTTTGCATCTTAAACCCTGCAAGTTTAGTTCGACAATACACAAGTTGGAGAATGGATGACCTCAACCACTTATATCTAGTTTCCTTTCTTCAGGTCAAACACAGTAGACTATATATACACTTCATCATGTTCAGTGGTTGTCTCAATAATTCAGATTTTCCAAAACTCCAAGAACCAGAAACTGTCACTATTGACTCTTAACCAGATGGGGACAATAATCATTCAAATGATCCACTTAATTTACACATCGTAAATGCATCATTTTATAGTTTAATCTACTTCGATGTAACAAAATTTAGTGTCTTTATAAATTAGTGAGACTTTTTATTAGATTAGATTGACCACTCAATGACTGTAAGGAGGCTCTGTCAATATGGGATCTGAGGAGGGCTAAGATTACCTCAAAATCCACAAGAGACATCCTCCACAGTAAATTGGTGTAACAATTTGCTCACAACAATGAGTACCAACATCTAGTAAGTCAAAGACTACAAAATTATGATGCATAAAAAGGATAAATAATTTAAACCATTTAGAGTTCAGTCAGTATTAAAAAGATATATAAACTTTTTCTTCGAACACAATTAAGTATGGAGGAGTGACGAAGGCACAACTTAAGCCAACCAGACTAATAAAAAAGATGTTTCCTAAGCCTTCATTTGACAAACCACACAAAAGAAAAAGGGTCTCATAATATGATATAGTACATAACTCTATTTCAGGGATTTGTGAAACCAAACAGCAACTCAAGTCAATTTGAAATAGCCTTAATCTGCTATAACCTATCAGCAGAATACTTCTTGAGAAATCCATCAACGAAGGAACAAGATTGAGCAAATGAACAAGTTAAGAGACCATAATAGCCTGACACACAGAGTAATTAAAGAGAGTTTGGCAAGCAACCATCTTAGCCAGCATATGAAAGAACAAGTCTGATGAATCAATTCCTTGCAAAAGAATGAATGACATGCCACTGTTAGCATCACAGCATCAGGTGGGTGGCCAAGACAGCAATTTCAGTGGACAAGGAAACATAGTAAATTCACACATAAAAGAGGGCAAGTTTTTGGACTGGTTCACAGTACATAGCAGCCGCAACAACTTCCAACACACAAAGAGTAAATTTTAGAATTTAGAATAAGAATCAACTGGTATATGCATTACAATACCTACAAACAGAAGGTAGAAAAGCTAATTTTGGAACACTGCAGAAATTGATGGAAGAAACATATCCCACAAGATGCAAGCACACAGGTTGTGGAATACAAAAGAATAAAAAAAAGAAAAGCTAAACTTTGACAATTCAATCTTATTAAAGTCTTACACTTTGATTTCATCAAACAACATTTTTCTATCTGTGTATATCCAGACAAGGTCCCAATCAAAAGCCTCAGCACAGCAAATAGTTAGAACAAGTAAAAGCACAGTGGCAGCCAACCAAGGCCCACATCCATAAGCTCTGATGGTGACACCTTCAGTATTTCAATCTCCTGCTCATCATCTAAGTTTGCAAGTGCTATATCTACAAATCGAAATTGTACCATTGCTAAAAAAATACTCAATAACGACAAATTAGGTGCAGTATATAGCCATTTCATCAAGCCGACCAGTGCAGGAAAAGAACAAACAGCAGCAGCAGTAAAATAATGATACCACAGTCCTCGCATAGAATTCTTGCAGAACAAGACGACCTTTATGCAGGCCAAGAGCCATAGATTTCGAGGACTCACAGTAAAACTACAAGAAACTACATCCACACACACACCTTTATGCAGGCCAAGAGCCATAGATTTCGAGGTCTCACAGTAAAACCACAAGAAACTACATCCACACACACACACACACATGGGAACAAACAAATAACCTCTTACCAGACGGAGGACGCGCAATTCATGGAACACTCTGGGGGCAATCATCTTGCATCCTGCTGCTTGATGCCCAAGAACCCACAATGGTTGATCGCATACCTGGGCAGATCGAAGGCAACCAATTACCGCTGTCCACAGCAAACGACGAACGGAAAAAGTGTGGGAAAAAGGTAAAGAGCAAAGTAAAAAGTCTTCCCCACTGAGTCTGCCACCTGTTGATGTTGTATCTGTCCTTTCTCAAACACTGATGTTTATCCACGAGTTGATCGGATTAGAACATTACAGATAGCAACACTCGTTTTTGTTTTCTTTGGTGCTTGGAAGCGGATAATATTTACAAGAACAGCTTCAACAACAACAACAACAAGATCTCCAAATGAAACTACTACAGGAGGTATCATCTCTCACACACGGAAAGCAGAACTAGCTATTACGGGATAGGACTAATTACAACACTGGTAACACCCGTCTCTCTCTCCTCCATCCTCTAGACGCCATAATTATCTCCATAACCATCGGGAATCACCAAACATATCCCTACTTCTGAAAGCTTTCTTGTAGTCACTGGGCCTCCACGGTGGGGGCGCGGGAGGTGTTCACGCGCGGCGGCGGAGGGATAGAGGTGGGGGTGTGGCCGTGGGAACTCGTCCTGTGGAGACGGCACTTGAAGGAACCCGCGTGGGTGGCCGGAGCGCACACGCACTTCGGGACGGCCCCCTGGCCGCAGGCGGATGAGTTGGAGGACCAAGTCCTCCGAACTCCCGGCGGCGACGGTGCCTGGTAGTGCTGGTGGTAATCGTGGTGGTCTTCCTTGCTCACGAAGTTGGATGCCATTTTTCTGTCCTTGATTTCCTTCAGATCTGAGGTTTAGGTTTAAGCAAATTATTTCGGATGAGAAAAATTACAAGAACAAGGAAAATATCGGCCAAAACGAACCTTCGAAGATAGACTCGAAGAGCTAAAGCGGCAAACTACGTTCGGCTACACAGCACCGGAACTTATAGAGCGCAGGCCCCCCATCTCGGGCAGCCCGGGCAGGTTGCCCGCCCCGTCCTCCCAGCCGCTGCCCGCGATTCCTCCACCATCCCACACCGGGACACCCAGCACTGGACCCTCACCCGGACCGTGATGGGGCCACTGACCTTACGCGCGGGGTACCAACTGGGGTCCCCGTCTTCGGCCGGAAGCGGGACCCACAAGACGCAACTGTCTGAAGTTATGAAATGACGTTCGTGCCCTTTTCTCCACGGATTCATTCGATTAGTGGGTCGGGTTGAACCGCCCGCAGCTTACGGAGGACTTCGGCTCGACCGGTTGAATCCCGAATTGGGCGTGCCGAATCATCTTTGAACCGTCAAGTCGATGATCATCCACGAGATTCCACACCAAATCAGACCGGAAAAGCCAATAGGACGTGAAATCGAGCCTGTTGAACGGTGTACCGGTTTGGGTCGACCGTGTCGCAATGGACATCGAACAAAGCTGGGTGAGATAGATATTTATGCTCTGCAGCTGCAGCTGCAGCTGACATTAAAGATAGCGATGACGACATACGAACGGTAAGTATATGGCTACGTCTACCGGTCATATTCGACGTTGAGATGTAACGTAGAATGCTACGTCTACCGGTCGGTATTCGTTCCTCCGGCATTTGATTCAGCGTGTACGAAAAATATCTAATCATCTAATATGCTTTCGTCTATGAGTGACATCACTGACAGCTAAACTGTAGAGTTATTGTTCATAAAACATATCGTAGTAACGTATAAAGAAAATAATTTTAACTAAAAATTCATAGTGGTCAGAGTTCAAACACTATAAATTATGCGATAAATGTTTTAATTTTTTTTATTTGATATAAATAAATATTAATTTAAGCATAAAAAATGATCTTATTAGATTATCCAGCATCCTTCGTATAAATCTTGTATAAATTATCTGAATCGAATACCTTTGCATAAACTACACGAACAAAAAATAAATAATCAAATCATTTCGAAAGTGAAAGAACTTTACTCGCTCGACTTCGTTGACTTACGAGTTTGGACTCACAGGTTCACCTTCCAAACCATAATTCACTTCAAAAAAATAATAATAATAAGTTCAAATAAAATAGAATATAGAAAAAGGATTGAGTACATAATAGCATTGGATTGATAACAAAAATGGTCACTGATAATTTTTTTTGTTAGTAATTAAAAAAATTAATTATTTTAAAATATAAAATTGTATATTGAAATACGAATTCAATCGAGAATTTATTATATATCTATCTATTTTAGTGTTAGAAAACCAGACTCAAGATCTGTTGAACTCTATAAAATTAAAATTTAAGTTAACTTAAAGTAGTATCATTTAGTGTTAGGAAACACGACTCGAGAGAGAGAGAGGACGTCTTGATAATATAACTGAAAAATCTTTTTATAATGAGGTCTTTGGATTATTGTGCTCAAGGCATAACTTAATGCTCGAAGTAATTACATGCCTCCTCTAGCGTTAGCGTCGAGTGATCATTCCGCTCCGAATCTAAAGGATACATTTTTGTGAGTATTATTATAAAGTCAAATAAATAAAGTCATATTAATTATATAATTCTAAAAAGATAACGGACATATAGTGCTTAGATCTCCAATGATACTAAAGTGTCATCAATCTCATATTAGAATCATGAAACTCAACCTTTCATGATAAAAGATTCACTTAACATAAATTATGAAAATGACGACCCTCGTCATATTTCACATCATATCTCACTTTTCGTGTGGAATCATCCATCTGCAAATTAAATTCCTCCACGTGTCGTATTCTCACATTTTTTCCATGTGGAAGATTTCGTTCGTAAGTGTACCGATCTTGGTCAATGTCATTGACCGAAGACTTTTAGTGATGCTTCTTGTATGAATCATTTGCCCTATACGACAAATTTACAAAGATAAATCATCATCACATATTTGAGATAGAAAGATGTGTTTCTTTTAAATGATAATGGTGTAAATCACACTTGATTCCAGAAAACTCCTATCAAACATCAAAGTGTTTACCGATTAAATTAGGTGATGTCTTCTAGAATTCATAATGAGATTTTAAATCTTTTAGCTACTACAAAGTATGCAAAAGATTTACAACTTTGGTTATCAAGAATTGATTGTGAGCCCAATTCTCAATTTCATAATATCAATTATCATCACAAAAAAGGTAATTAGATATTTCTAAGAGATAGCTGACCCCCACCGGAGTCTGAGGCGGGGTCATACAGGGAATTAAAGTTCTTAAAGACGACGGGAGACTCGCACGAGGAAGAGGAGGTGGGGGCATTTTGGGAAGCCGGGAGAGGAGCAGAGTGAGAAGCGTGGCGGAAGCCAGAGAAGCACCGATACAGGCTTTCGCCAAACATCTCTCTCCCGGTGTCTCTCTCCCCCTCTCTCTCTCTCTCTCTCTAAATGGGCCCCACCACATACCACGTGGGCCCGCGTGGAGCCATAAGTGATTTTTTAATTTTTTTTATTACTTAATATATAAGATACTTATATATAGATTCCAACTTGAAATCTATTACTTAGCATGTATGGAGAGGATGATAGGAACATTGACTTTGGGGTTCAACAAAAAATAAATAAAAGGATTTTATGCGGACTGAGTGTAAGAAAAAAATAACAAGTAGTAGCAAAATGTAATCACATGTTCATTAAAATCAAGATGAATTGTACAATTTTAGTGTCTATGATCACTTCATGTGCATAAACTTCATACTAAGTTGTTGAAGTATATA